>VDFB02094458.1:0-22849 GCA_007258455.2 Sequoia sempervirens
ATTTGGTCAATTTTCCCCGATCAAATTTTGTATCTTTTATATTAATTAAATAATACCTTATTATTTAATTAATATTCAATTAGATCAACCTTCATCCTAATCTATTTCTTCTATTATCCTTAAATCCTAGCCTAAAGTAAATAATTATCTTTAATTATTTACCTTCATCCCATTCATCAATTAAATTGAATAAATACACTTATTTATTTTATTTAATCCCCAGATATCCTTTTCTCCAAATAAGAATTAAATCTAATTATTTAATTCCTATTTTCCTCTCACCTCATGTCTCATCCTCCAATTCTCTCACTTGCACTAATCCTAATCCTAACCACTCACCTAACCTACCCACTAAATGGTTGCACACACTTAATCCATGATTAAGTGGGTCAACCCTTCCCATCACATCAAGAACATAGTCTTTTGTACTTGTGACATGGTCTTGGTACCATGTCAAATGGGCTTTGTACCCTCAAGGGTACAATCTCCCTCTCAAGCCCTCTCATTGTGCCACTTGGCACAATCATGTGGCTTGAGAGATCACCTCTCATCTCAACCATTGATCTCCATCAAGTAATCCTAGCCCTTCATCCATTTTCCTCCAATCCTATATATCCAACCCTTAACCATTCTATCAAGAATCTCACTCATTTTCATTGGAGCAACATTATGTTGCCAAAATTTCTAGTGAGCACACATCCAAATTGACAATGTGGGAAAATCTACTCAAGAGGAGGCTCATTGTGTTGGTTTGATATTTCTTAGCCTTATCTTGAGTGTTGCTTTATTTTTGTGTTGTTTGAGTTTTTATTGCAATTTCCATTTGCATTAGCCATAAATTTCACTACACACATTTTGGCATGCCCGATGGGACCCACGTCATGGGTCTGCTAATAAAATTTCAAAGTTTTTAGTTAGTTCCATTTGTAGGGTTTGCATAGGGATGGTTGTGCTCCTAGTTGGGTAGATCCACTCTTTAAACAAGTGATTTCGCTCCTACAGAGGCAGTTGTGCTTTGGCCTTTCAACACCTAGACACCCTTCTCAGAAAATAGGCAAACCTATCTCTACAAAGGTGATTCTACTCAAGAAGGGTAGATCCACTTGCACAGAGGCAATTGTACTCTTGATTAGATTTGCTACAGAAGGTAGGACCTGCTACAGAAGGGAGATTCTTCCTTTATATAAGCAGATCCACTCTTGGGAAATCTTGCTCTATATAGGTGGGTCCACCCCTACTTGCATGATCTTGCTCTACATATGCAAATTCGCTCTTGGCGATCCTACTCTACATAAGCAGATCTACTCCTACTTGGGTAATATTGCTCTACATAAGCGGATCTGATCTTAGGAAATCCTACTCTACATAGGTGGATTTACTCATACTTGAGTGATATTCCTCTACATAGGAAGATTTGCTCCTACTTGGGCAATCTTTCTCTACATAGGCGGATTTTTTCTTGGGCGATCCTTCTCTACATAGGTGGATATTCCACTATTATCACTTGGGTGGATATGCTCTATTCTTGGGTGACTACATGCTTGGGAAAATCCATGACTGTTGGGCGATTCTACTATGTTCTTGGGTGATTTTGCTTTGTACATCAACAATAGTGCAAGGTATAAAAAAATTAGCTTTAGGAGAATTTTTTTACATCTCTTTATCATTTGGCTTTCTAAAAAAAAATATCTAGGGGCTTCACCCTTGAACCCCTATCATTGGGATGGGTGTCCCAACCCCCTTTGGGCTAATACTCATTTTCTCTTGATCAATTTTGGGCATCTAATCATTTTTTGTGCATATTGATATCATTTGTCAAAGATCAAAAATCATAAACTACTAACATATCTCCTACAAGTTTGTGGTCCAAGGATATTTTTTCACTAATTTAGGCACTCGTCATTTTTACTAAAGGGTCAATTAACCTTGTGTGCTTTATTTTGTTCTTCATTGGTGTATGCTCTCCCCTTGCACCATCCAATGAGCCCGGGGATCAGAAACCATGAAGTAATCTAAGTCTTGTTGTGTATTCCCAGGACTGTTAGCTTGCGCATATGCTCTCTCCTTGGACTTCTTATGAGCCTAGAGATTAGAAACGCCTAGCATTTCCTTCCCTTTAGAATTCCTTCTTGGGGATTTTATCACCCCAAGGGACGACCTCAACCACGTGAACTAGCGAGGTATATAAAGGGGGGAGAACAAAAGTTATACCCCAATCTATTCACATCATGTTTAGCAAAGCTTTGATATTTGAGTGATACCAAACTAGGAGTACATGGTTGGTCCAAATGGCTTAGATGACATTCTTGACCCACACTTGTGATGGGATAGTGTTCATAGATGTGCCTCACATACCCTCCTAGTATTTAGAGGATGCACTAGATCACCTTGTATCAACCTAGTTTAAGACCTTTCAGTTGTTGCTTAGTGTAGTGTAGGGTACAGTATCATGCCTGAAGCTACTCACTATGTATCTCCTTGAGTAAAGATAGGAACTCTTTGGGAAAGGTCTCAGGACCTCCAAAGAAAGGTAAAAGGTGAGCCCCTATTCCACTAGATCCCTATCTATCGACTCTTGAAAGAGAAGTGCCTCACACGAATCTTGAGATATTAGCTTTCAATTTTTGGGCCTACACTAAGTTAATAGACCTACTTGAATAATCTAGGTTTGTGATTTTTAGCATGTCTTCTTATGCTTACCAGTGCATATCTTTGATCCATCCTATCATCATCCATCTTGTGTCTTTGTGATTCCAGTTGTTGGTCCTTTTGTCATCTTTATCTAGTCATCCTTAGATGATTCTACTATACACTTGGACAGATCCACTCTCTCTTGGGTGAATTTGCTTTTTTCTTAGGAAAATTCATCTAGGTAATCATCGTATGTTTCATCACCCTTTGGGTGACTTTGCTCTGCACTTGGGTAGATTCGCTCTTTATTAGACGAATTCGCTCTATTCTTGGGCGGCTCTGCCTAGGTCGTCCCCTAGTCCAACCCATCATCCCTTCTTGGGAAAATCCACTCTATTCTTAGGAAAATCTGTCTAGGTCATCATCCTATCATCAATTATCCTTGGGCGATTTTTCTTCTACTTGGGTGGATCCGCCCTATTCTTAGGCAATTTCGCTCTTAAACAATTATGTTTCTTCTTGGGCAATTTTGTGTCTTTTTGGGTGATTCTTTGTTATCCTTGGGTAGATTCATTCCTCATACAAAGTACAAAGATAAAATCCTTCATATCACAAGTTTCTGGTGTCCTCTTGAGTCTAAAACCATAGTCCAATCATTTTTCCACTCCATAGATAGCTCAAAACAATCACTTTTTTCATCAACCACCATCAACTTATCTAAAACATCATCCCTTTTGAACAAGGATTTAGCTAAACCCATCCTATCAATCATCCATCATAATGCTTTCTTGGGAAGTTAGTAATCCCTCGTTCAAAAAAATTCACCTTGAGCCAAAGGTATAGTTTGCATCAATACCTTATCTTTCTTGAGAACTTAGCCTATATCAAGTAGGAAAACCATCCAATCACACTTTGACATACGATCTTGACCATAGTTGAGAGGATACTATCAACCATCTATCCAATAATCATCTCATCAGTTTAACTACATCCTTGAACATTAGGAGTCCCTTCCACCATACCTTCCAAATCATCCTAATCTAAGCTTAAATCAAATCCTAATCCAAGCTTAATATAAATCCCAATTTGAGCTTTAGTACATCCACATCTAATATCTTATGATATTGAAATAAATCTTAAGATCCCTCCTTCCACGTTCTTTTATTCTATTCCATTTACCATCTAACCATCTAATCGAGTCGCTTCCATCCACATCCATCTAATCCAACATCATGAATTTGTATCCTCCCTCAACAAGTCCAAAAGTAGTAATCAAGGGAGATCCCAATTATATTGAAGATGATGATGAAAGTCTTGTTGATCAAGACAAGTACGAAATAAACCCCTTTGATGCCATCATTGCTAGCAAGATTTCTCCAAGCATCTTCCAAAATTTAATCACTCATCCAAGCTATCCAAACATGAATCCATCCACAACTGTTAGCAATCCTTATGCTACCTCAAATAAGGGAAATCCATTAGCTCCTCCATCCACATTTCCATCCTATCCCTCATCCATATCTCCCTCTTATCTATCACCCACATATCCCTCTCATCCAATATACATACCTCTATCTTCGCCCCTAGCCATATGCCAGCCTCCATCTTTGCACAACAACATTATAATCTTCATCCCTAATCCATATTCACCATCCCATTATACCCTAAACCATCTCCCAATCCATAATCCTAATTCTCCAATCCATGATGCCAATCCTCCATCTACTCTTACTATTTTCTCCTATCTTAATCCACCATCCACTTCCTCATACCTCAATCCACCATCCATATACTCCTATCGCACTCCACCTCCAAATCCCTCAATGTACCTTAATACTCCCTCCAATCCATCATATTTATATCCTCCATCTAATCTTAATCCCCCCACTAATCTTAATCTTCCACCTACCCTTAGTCCTCCATTTATTCCCAAACCTACATCTAATCCTAATTCTCCTATCCATAATCCTAACCATACTAATACTCCCCATCTCCCATCTACCCCCAGTCCTTCATATATTTCCCACACTCCACCTAAGCCTAAAATATACAACATTCTAGATGCCATCCAAGGACTCCTAGCAAATAATCCATCACCAAATCCTCATCCTATAGTTGTGGAGTCATTCACCCCACTTCACCATGTACAATCATTGGAGATGAGGCCCTTCTCCATCTCACACATATCATTCCTCTTCCCACTCCTAACACCATCCAAAATATTGAAATCATCCCACCCATTGAAGCCACCCAAATCCAATCCCCTTCTCCTAATCCTAGCATTAACCAAACCCACTCCCATGTACTTCATGAATCTTCTATACCTGTATTCAAACCATTTGAGGATTCCATCTAGTACTCCTCCACCATCACACCACCCACACAAGTTGAAGCATTCCAAGATCTTGTTCCAAATCATACCAATACATCCCCTCATCCAAGTAAAAACCCTACCATCCCATCTCCTCCACCTCAAGATCCTTTATCACCTCCTATCCAAATTATCCCAACACAGCCTCCATATCCCCTCGGTCCTCTTACATTCACCCATGGTGATTCTCTTGCAAAAAAAGAACAAATCATATCCACCACCCATCCTTCTCCACCTAATAATGGATTTGCATCATGCTTCCAAAATAATAAGCATAATGATGTAAACTGAGTGCTCGATACCATGAACTATTATGGAAAATGATTAGGCATTAATGAGCAAGGTATATTGGAGCCCATCCATATCAAAGAAAATCCACGAGCACGAGATTTGGCTACATATCTCAAGGATCACAATTAGAAAATGTTGGTAAAACATTCATACAACCTAAGCGAGCCTCTACCAAATGACTAGTAGGTGATTTTCATCATTCCACCAAAACATTTGTTTCCATCCCTCCTCCTCCATCATACACACTTAAAAAAAATCATTATCCCTCCTTCATCCTTGAAATCCATTTTGGGTCCTTATGTTCCACAATCCACCATCATGCATCCTCCATCTCCTACATCAATTTTGGGTCCTTATGTCCCAAAATATACCATCACACTTCATCCATCTACTAATTCCATTTTGGACCCTTATATCCCAAAGTCCCATCTTCCATCTCATCCCACTCACCTCTTCATCCACCAATCACCTATCCCTATCACCCATCATAAAAATACCACTCTCATAATCCCTAATCAGGATCAATAAACGCACACCTCCATGAAAGTCCTCCAACATCCTCTATCTATATATCATCTCCAAAATACTACCTCTATCACTCTTCATATTCTCTCCACATCATCCATCTCCTTGAACCCATACCATTGCTATTGGAAGCAATTTGGATGTCAAAATAAAAATGCATAAACCCAAACACCCTCATGGAACTAAATATCACCATGTCCCCTCAAAATTACTTGATGAAGAAAATTAAGATCCAATTCAAAAGTGTAATCAATCTCAAAGGCCAGAAAGGCCCACCAAAGTAAAAAATAAAACCATGTGGATCATAAAGAAAAAATATGTAATACATTAAAAAAAAAGTCCATAATGGCATCCAAAGTTACTCATCCAAAAGCTAAGTATCCCCATCCTCCATTTCCTACATCCATTTTTTTTCTCTTTATCAAAAAATTTACTATCCCAACTCCTCCATCATCCCCACATCCTTCATCTCTTTCTTCTCCAATCATTCAACACCCATCACAATATGTGCCAATGTTGGTCCTAACAACACCCCCTATCACAATCCTCTCCCATTATTTCATCCATACACTCTCCAACCTCCCATCCATCATCCCACATATATCCCCCATCAAATCCCTTTAATCCATGCACTTTCTTAATCCATACATCTTAATAAGGTTGTACCAACATCCCACAGTCACTTCCAACATGGGCTCTTATTACCTCAATATTGAACTTGATTCTTGAGTCCTTCATCCATCTCCTTATCCCCTATATTCAAAATCCATTTATCCACATCCCTATCCTCATCCATATCCATCCATACAAAAATCCAAAAAAGTAAAAAAAAAGTAATAAAAATAAAATTTGTCCTATGGTGAAAACTTGGAAAACATGCACCTTGGGCAAGTACCATGATGAAAACTTGGAAAAAAAACATCATATGTAAATCCCCCATCCATTTTTTCTCCACACTTGGGGGAAAACTCATTCTAAGCATCCCCATCCTTCATCTCCCCCATCCTACCTATCATATCCCACTCATTTTGTCTTCCTTGTGACCTTGATATGAACAAGGGAAAATACATATACATGCTTTGGACCCCTCTTGGAATACATTCCCTCTATCCACCCATCATGTTATCATGCATATACCTTCCTTCTCTTCCCCATCATACTATCATCCATTTACCTTCCCTCTTTCCACCCATCATGTTATCATCCGTCTACCTTCCTTATCTTCCCCATCATGATATCATCCATCTACCCTCCTTGTCTTCACCATCATATTATCATCCATCTACCTTCCCTCTTTCTGCCCATCATGTTATCATCCATATACCTTCCTTATCTTACCCATCATGATATCATCCATCTACCCTCCTTATCTTCACCATCATAAGTTATCATCCATCTAACTTCCTTATTCAACCATCATGCTATCATCCATCTACCTCCCTTATCTTCCCATCTAGCTATCTTCCATCCTTCATGCCTCATCACACATGAAATATCTAGAGTGAGGAATCTTCTTCCTTTTGTGACATTATCCTTGGAGATCCCATTCCATGTCATCCATCCATCCTATCACCCTTCCATCTCCCCATATTTATCTTCCTATCCTTTCATCCTATCATCCCTTCCATCTCACTATCTTTATCTCCATATCATCCTTCCATTAATCCCTCTAAATTGTTCATCCCTTCATCCCCTGATCATGTTGTCTCCCCATATTTCTCTCTTTATCCTTTATCCATTACACCCTCATACCACCTCATCCTCCTATCCCATAATCCCTTGTCATTTTTGTTTAGCTATAGGATACCCTCACATGCAATCCAATGCCATCTATCCCACTATCTTCACTCCTACCTCTTTCGCATGTATTACTAATCTCCTATCGCTTTTTATTCCTCATCTATCCACCCTATTTTCCTCCAAATTAATCTTTTGATGATTTGGATAACTATCCCATTCTTGAACTTCATGCAATCAACATCCTCTTATATATATTGTACATCTATTGTATATAATGTGTCCTATATATAAGGTTAGTCCCATCTCATCATCTAGGTCCATCATTGTACATACGTGTCACTAGGTCCCATCCTTGTGTCTGTTGTGTCACCAAGATCCCTTATCAAGCTGGTACTTCAACCAAATCCATTAGCCCCCTTAGGTATCAGGTATCTCGATCATCTCTTGTCATGAGAATCTTAGGTCCTATCCATCCATCCTTGGTCTTTGCATGATGTATTGTTCCTCACATCAGATCACATCAACCCCATCCATCATCCTTATGGAAAAATGTACTTGAGATGTTTGTTATTTCTTTGGTGATTTTGGATATTTGTTTATCTTTCTTTTGAGCTTCCTACTTCACCTACTCAAGGTCACCAAGATCCATCATATCTTGATGTGCTTTGTCTGGTAAAAAAATGGACAAGTCTTGGTTTTTATTTGTTGTGTTTTCTTGGTTTATCTCATGTTGTTTCCACCAAGATCCTTTGTGATCTTGTGTTACGTTGGGGCATTCCCTATGCTTGTGGTTTTCCAACATCATGCCTACAAAATTTACTTATGACTTTGTGAGATGTTGGACTAACCTTCTTGTTTGTTGAGTCAGTCTTATGCATGCGATACAAAGTCATCTTGGTTCCTTATACCATGGTGCATAGTATCCCATGCTATATCAAATTAAGTGCTCACTACATGGTGGTTCTAATTTGACACTCCAAATCCCGTCATTCATTTATCCTAGATGTTTCTAATACATTCATCCTTATCTCCCATCTATCTCTCCTATCCATTTTCCTCACCTCCACTTAATCCTAGATTTTGTGTGCACATGAATATCCATCGATATTTTTGTCTATCCTCTAATCTTCCTCTTGAAGTAATCATATGCATCTCACCCATCCTAATCATATCATCATCTATTTAATCTTCTTAATCTAATATAGATTTGTTAGTGTGTGTATGAAAATATGCCTGTTATAAAGGATTCAAAACACATTCAATAAAACATTATATCAAAGAAACTAAAAGAAAATTAAACAAACTCTTTTATGGAAGATTCTCTGAAGTCGTTCTATTGCTCTCTATCTCCAGCGTTTCGTTGCTTCAAGTTGCTCTCAGATTTCGTATGCCAAGCTCAATGAAATGGACTACTGAAGAATGAGATTTAAACTAAATGCATACTTATGCTAAAATGCAAGATTATGCTATGCTATGATAAAATTATTGCTAAGATATGAATATTGATAAAATGCTAAAGATGTAAAAGCATAAGCGTGATTGCGTATATGTTCGTATCTCACCAATGCTTGGATTTGCACATGTATTTAAAGAGTTTTCAAAAGAATTTGATTGGCTGCCATGATTAACGGTTCAGATCAAGCTTGTAAGGATGAACGGTAAGAGATTCTTGAAAGGTGAGAGAGAAATAGAAGGTTTCCTCTTCTTCAATTTTTCTCAGTTAGATCCGAAGGAAGGTTGCCATTTGAATAATGAGTTGAGAATGAATTTCATAATTAAATAAATAAACTTATTTAATTATATGTGAGGATGAATATAGAAGTTTACATAATTAAATAAGTAATATTTAATTATGTGTGAGAGATGAATTTAGAAAGTTAGCATAATTAAATAAGTAATATTTAATTATGTGTGAGAAAGAATTTAGAGGTAATTAAATATTTAAAATATTTAATTATGTGTGAAAGAATTTAAGAGGTAATTAAATATTTAAAATATTTAATTATGTGTGAAGAAGAAGGAATTTAGAAAGGTAATTAAATATTTAAATATTTAATTATGTATTGTGAAGAGAAATTTAGAAGGTAATTAAATATTTAAAATATTTAATTATGTGTGGAGTGAGAAAAGATATTAAATTAAATATTTATAATATTTAATTTAACTATGAGATGAAGAGGGTGTTTGGAAGAATATTCCATTATTTGAATTCAAATATTCAAACTATGAATAATATGATAATTAATATAAATAAATTATAAAATTTATTTAATTTAATTAAGAGGAATATGGAAGATGGTAATAATTAAATAAAGTTATTTATTTAACTAAGGTAGAAAAGATTTATAAAGTGAACAATATAAAATAAATAATTAATTTTGTTTATATGTAGATGACTTTAGAGAGTTAATTAAATAATTCTATATTTAATTAATTAACAAGCGATGCACATATTGGCATGGTGTGATGGTTTATTGGTGGCATTTTTTTTTTTCTTGCCACCAAGGTTCAAGCTTCCCGTTGGGTGGTATTGTTGAATGGTTGTATCCGGTTCATAAGCTCCGGTCAAAAGCGTTTACCTTGAATAAATAAAAATTAACAAGCATTGACCATTTTTAGACATATACATTTTTCCCCTCTTTGAAGTGATGTGTGAAACACATTGCTTCAAAGAAAATAATTTTTTTTCCCCTGATATGTTTTTGATGCTGATGCTGATGATGCCCCCTCGAGAGGTAAATCCGCAGTGATGATATTCTGCTAGGGAGTGAGTGATTTAGCTCCCAATAAGTGATGTAAAAGATGCCCTAGTGTGAAAATAAGGTCAAATTTTAAAAAAAAGGATAAAAATGCCACAAAACCTACCTTTTGTTGACTTTTAAAAGGTAAAGAGGTAGGAAAAGATAAGTCATTTGCACTTTTTCACTTTTTGAATGTTGTAGCTCTGATAGTGACCTTGCGACATGGAGATTCCATATCATCGTCACTGATTTGAGAAATCTCGTCGATATCAAAGGCCAGCTGTGTATGGACCACCGGTGAGTCGATCTAACTGCTTGCACTTTCAATTTTTTACATTTTGAACCAAAATTTTACTTTTTTCCCATGGATTTTGGGTTTGAAAATGATGTTTTAGCACTTTCGATGAATGTTGTAGCACTTACGATGAAAACAATAGCGCATATAGGTTAGAGATTACATGTTTAGCATGAACCTAGTATAGCTCTTTCGATGAGAACAGTAGCACACATCGGTTAGATATTACATGTTTAGCATGAAACCAGTATAGCGCTTTCGATGAAAACAGTAGCGCATATAGGGTGCCATAAGAAATTTAGGAGTAGAGCGCATTTAGGAAAAACAATAGTGCATATAGGGAAATAGCGCATCCAAAAAATAAAATAGCACTTAGGTGTAGAGTTTTAGTGCATATGGGGAAATAGCGCGTATGGAAACTGTTTGAGCGTATCCAGGGAAAAGAATGGCGCATATGGGTTTTAACGCATCTAGCAAACAGAATAGCGCATATGGGTTTTAGCGCATAGAAACCACAAATTAGTGCATCCGGTAAAAAAAATAGAATGTTTGATTGGATAAGAGTTATGTGGAAATGATGATGTATATTGCATTCCTTGGTCAGGAGATTGAGGAAATGTCGTCATCTTGTTGATGTGGATAGAAAATCTAATACTGCATTGATAACTTTGTTTCCAAAATAGAAATCAAAGAGTAGATAACTGATAACTTTGTTTCCCTTGTATGAAAACAAAGAGTAGATGATTGATAAAGTGTTTGATAAAAAAAAATTCTGCGATAGAAAACAAATAGTAGATGGTTGATTGCATTTCTGATAAATTTGCTTCCTGCAATAGAAAAAAAATAGTAGATGATTGATTGCATTGCTGATAAATGTGCTTCCTGTGATAGAAAACAAATAGTAAATGATTGATTGTATTACGATAAATTTACTTCTAGATAGAAACAAATAATAGATGATTGATTGTATTAAGTAAATTTGCTTCTGCAATAGAAAACAAATAGTAGATGATTGATTGTATTACGATAAATTTGCTTCTGCGATAGAAAATAAATAGTAGATGTTGTATTACGATAAATTTGCTTCTAGATAGAAAACAAATAGTAGGTATTGATGCCATTGAATGTACACGATAGATATGAGTCAGTTAGTGATGTTTGCTTGAGATTTGAATAATTGATATGGTTATGATTGATTGTTGTTGTGATAACCCAAAAATAGGAGGTTTTTAGAAACCTTCAGATTAGAGAGCGACACTCAACAGGGTGGGATAGGATACCTGAGTTGACACCTACTGATGTAGCATTGATAGATACATGTGGATTGAGACCCTTATTGGCTATGCCACCGATTCAGGTCAACAAGGGATTGTTGATCGCATTGGCAGAGAGGTGGCATTTGGAGCACAACACCTTTCATTTGCCTACTGGTGAGTGACTAAGACTCTAGAGGATGTCTACAGGATTCTTGGTATTCCCGTGGTTGGTGCCCTTGTTTTCTATGATCACAAGGAGCTCGGTGGTATAGATGTGCTAAGGAGAGTCTATGGCGATACACACATAGCGAGATACTTGGGTGCCATGAGAGCTGACTTAGGACTATCCCGACCCTTGCCCACAATTTTGGGGCGTTTATTGGAGGTCTCCCTTTTGTCGGGATCGCCAGTCAAAGGGACTATCGATGGGATAAGGGGTTATGGAGGTAGAATATTCCTTCTCATCATGGAGATACATATGCAGGGGAGTTGTATCATTAGCTCACTATGCATGATTTACATCGGGTGAATACGAAGTGCTACTAGTTCAATGCGTGCAATGTGACACTACCTCTGAGATCTAGGCATGGGAGCATCTTGATGTGATGAGACCAGCGTGCCCCAGAGTGAGGCCACCAAGTAGGCCATATGTGTATGCTTATGCGATGATCCTTGTCTAGCCCAAGTTGGGCAAGGTGGATTACTAGAGACGGTCTCTAGATGATACGGATGCAGTGGTATGGCGACCATACCTTGATTGTGAGCCTTGGGATACAAATCACCTGGAGATGTCGTTTGTAGGTATTCCGCAGTTTTTGATGGGGAGGACCCCTTTCATCATTGAAAGGTTTTTAGCATTGCGGAGATGCGGCTGACGTGTGGGACACGGGGGATGCCCTGAGGGGTTTACACTATGTGGAATGAGGTTGGATGGGGGCGTGTATCTCTATCGAATGGCATATCTGAGTTCACTACATTAGCTCGAGAGGCATGGGATAATCATTAAGGTTTATTATTAATCAGCAGTATATCAACAGTATTGATTTATTATCCGCCTATCCCACTCATATTACTCTTATCCCCGATGAAACGGTCACCATTTAGGCAAATACAACCGAGAACAGTAAAACGAAGATGTAAGTGAGAAAGCGGCAATGATTAGAGATAAAAAGGAAAGGAAGAGAGAAAGGAAGGATGGATGATAAAGGATAACTGAGGATAAGAAAGCCGAGTGTCGAAATGGCCGAGAATAAATATTGAGAAGTATCGAATCATACGGGCCAAAGAGATAAAGATTAAGCTGTGGGCAGTAATCGAGGGATTCTGAATCCCTAAATCCACAACATAGATTTCTTTCAAACTTGAAACTCGAGTACGAGGGCTCCTGCAAAGAACCAACGAAGTCTGATTATAGAGTCGGCTGGTCGCGAGGAGCCGCAGGGGATTGAGGTACGCTGCCGCTATGAAGCCACGGTAGGCAGAGTCTCAGAACTTGCTTGAGGCCGCGAGGCACAAGTTCTGCTCCCTGAGCCTGATTAGCCCAGTGATGGCAGAGAGATGCATTAAAGGCGAAGGCGAGGAGTGTTGCAGAGGAGTTGATAGTGCAGTCTGAGGTGCATCCTTGCGGGAGGCTGATGGGGAATGTGAGGGAGGTGAAGTATTATCATGTAGAATGTGAGGGTTGTGTCCTCCCCGAGGCGTGGGGAGCCATTGCGGTCCCCACACTTTGGACCGAGGAGAATACAGCGGACACCCCTTTCAGGCATGGGAGTTACTGGGCCTCAGTGAGATCCAGACGTAGGTACCAGTTGCAGGCCACCTCCTTCAAGACCAACTCCATTAGGGGCATCGACCAGCTAGTTTGTGATGTATATCATTTTTGGAGCATGTATATGCAATTTTTGATCATATCCTATGTATCTCTCTTTGAACTTTGTAGTTTCATTGGATATTGGACATTTGTATCATTTTTTTGATGAGTAATGATATGCAGCGGTGATGATTTTTGATGATGTGATGTGCATTTATGAGATGATTTATGTGATGACTATCATGATTTTTGATTATGTGATATGAATTTATTTCTATATGTTATGGATTTTGGTATGCATTTTAATGATTTGATGACTAATGTGATATGCAGGATGATTTGATATGATGTATGTATGATGATGAAAAATGATTGATGATGCTTACTAATGATGTTATGCAGGTGGTTGACTTATGATGTGAATATGTCATGGGATTTTTGATATGTCTTATAAAAAAATTTGTGTGGAAAATGATATGAAAATGCATGTATGTAATGTTTGTTTTGGATTTTCAAATGCAAGTAAATAATGATAATATGATGGAAAATGAACATTGTGTTTATGATATGCATTATGAAGATTTGTAATATGAATAGATATGAAAATGATAATGGGATGATTAACGAGATGAATGAATGTAATGTGACAAATGATACAAATGAAATGATTAATAATAATGTGATGTATGATAAGATGATAAATGATATATGATGAAATGTAATGATGAAATGCAATGATAATGACATGTATTAAAATGATAAGTGATATGAAATGAAATGTACGATAATGAAGATAATAAAGTAGAAATAAAACATGCGATAATAAAATAGTTAAAAGTAAAGTAAAGTAATAAAGTGAATAATAAATAAATAAATAAATAAAATTAAGAGTAAATAAGGAAGTGGTAGGGATGGTGGAGTGAAGTGGTGGTGGTGAGATAAATAAATGATAAATGAAATGATATGATAAATGATAATGAAATGATATAGAATTTGGATGATATGAAATGATAATGAATCCTAAATGATATGCAAATGAATGGCAGATGATAGATGATAGGACCTAGATGACATGATAATGAAGATGAAAGGTGATGATGAAACAAATGTCTGAATGTCCTCCACAAATAGTCCAAAGAGACATGGCATCCATTGATGTTCTTGTTTAGCCCTTTTGAAAACTCTGATGCAAATCTAGTATGTAGATATATACACTAATCTAAAATGAAATGCAACTAAATGAACCGAACCATTTGTTGAGCCTTTGGGTAGCTTTCTTGAATCATCATAGAGTGTTTTAAAATGTTGGAAGTATGTACAAGCATTAGAGGGGAAATTAGCACCAATGATGACCTGAGTACAACTTTCATGATGTTTGATATAGCAAGCAAACACAAGCATCGAGGTATAATTGGACCAAGATGACCTGAGCATTTCTTGCATAAACAGACAAAGACTAACCACTTTTTGATGCCAATGTGAAACTGTCGTCAATGATAACCTTTGGAAATCATGTGTCGCGACATATTGACAATCAGATGGATAGTTAACTTCAAGACAGCAGACAAAGAAAAGTCATTCTCTTTCCTCACCACTCTAGTTCGGTACATCATCGAGTGTGCTCCAAAGAGATGATATCGAAAATGAAACAACCATTGTTCAAAATGTAATATTGCTATTCTAAACATTATTCAAATTTTAGATCATCCCGATATGAGTCATGATATGGTATCTGCTTGAAAACTATTATGATATGGATCAATGATTGGATAGTTGTTCATAAGATTTGATTTGGTTGTTTGTTTGCATGATTGGATTTGTTGTCATTATCTAGCTGTTTCAGTAAAACCTGAAAGTTGGTTGCCCCCGGTATGTCAACATTTGCCCCCAGTATTGACACAACTTGCTGAAATGAATATGTACAATAATCAAGCCATGGTAAGACATTATCGTTCTAGGAAAATGATGATAGCATGATGCTGGTATGGCCCTAAGGTGATGAAAAGATGCATGACAATGAGGGCTGAGAAGCCAAGTGCAGAACATGAACTAATAGATGGAGCGCTACAAATAGCGTCTATTTGTCAGATTTTCACTATTTGTTTTTATTGCATTTTTCTTGTCAATAGACTGCCTGTCACTAGGTTTTCACCCTTTTTCTTCTTTTTTTTTGGCACTACCGAGATGCCTATTTTCCAGGTTTTCACCAGGGTAACCATTTTTTTAGGACTTTTCTAAAAAAAAATTGTATTTTTTCAAGACCTTTTACTGCTGTTTTTGTATTTCTTTAGGAATTTTTGCTGCTGTTTTTGTATTTTTTCAGGACTTTTTCTGGATGATGATAGCTGAATTAATCATAATATTTCTTCAGGTGCATGTTGTTGATGGGTTCTTCAAACAGGTCCCCTTCTGGCGTGGATAGCTTGTAGGCTTCAGAACCGTAGACTGTGATAACCACATAAGGACCTAGCCAATTTGGTTCAAACTTTCCTTTCTTTTCTCTGTCTTGCTGATTTCGTGGGTTTTCTTTCAAAACCATATCACCCACCTGAAAGGTACATGGCTTTACTTTGTGATTATAGCTACGAGACATCATCCGTTGGTATGCTTTTAAATGGTCAGCTGCTCTTTGTCTCTTTTCATCTAGGAGTTCCAGTTCTTAGAGTCAGGACACTTTGTATTCATCATCGATTGTGAGACCTTTTAGTGAGACTCTGAGTGATGGAATCTCAACTTCTAGAGGAAGTATAGCCTCTACTCCATAGACAAGAGAAAATGGCATTGCTCTTGTTGGCATGCAGACACTGGTTCTGTAGGCCCATAAAGTGGGATTGAGTTGAACATGCCAATCTTTCCTTGAATCATTCACAGTTTTCTTTAATATTGTCAATATAGTCTTATTTGAGGCCTCTACTTGGCCATTCCCTTGTGGATAGTAAGGTGTTGAATATATGTGTTGAATATGAAATCTCTCACAAAGTTCATCAACATCTTGATTCTTGAAAGGTTGTCCATTATCTGTAATAATGGAGTTGGGAATTCCATACCGACAAATAATATAGTTGAGTATGAATGAAGATATTTGTTTGTCGGTAACTTTATTAAGAGGTACTACCTCAATCCATTTGGTAAAATACTTTGTGGCTATGATGATGAACTTGTGCTCGTTTGATGAGGAAGGATGAATCTTGCCTACTAGATCTAACCCCCATTGAGAGAATGGCCAGGTTGGTGTAAATGGTTGAAGTTCCTATGCAAGAGCATGAATGAGATTCCCATGAATCTGGCATTTTGAGCACGTTTTCACAAAAGTGAATGATTCCCTCTCCATTGTAGGCCAATAGTAACCCATTCTAATCAATTTCTTGGCTAAGGTCAGCCCACTCGAATGAGTACCACAAATGCCACCGTGAACTTCTTGTAAAGCTTTGTCAGATTCATCACGTTCAAGACATCGAAGTAAAGTACCATCAAGACCATGGCGATAAAGGGTGTCGGTGATAAGAGTGTAGCGAGAGGATTGGCAAATAAAATTTCGCTTTTGGTTATGGGATATATTAGGTGTTAAAATATCATCTTTTAGGTAGGTATAAATCTTGCCATACCACAGTGAATCAAATCCTACTAAGTGGCAAATGATTTGGCTTTCAGGTGTGTCATAGGCAAGAGTAAATGATTGTTCCACCAGAAATTCATAGCGAGTCTGAGTTTCTAGAAGTTGTAGCAATGATGTGATTGTGGCCATGGCACCAATTGCTTTGTTATCAATCCTTGGAATTTGTGTGAATTTGATGTCCACAAAGTACTTCTTGAATCCTCCATATACCTATAATTTTGTAATCCTCCATTCCAATGCTATTTTAAGTCCAGTGATTAATGCTTCATATTTGGCTATGTTGTTAGTGCATGGAAACATCAGCCTATATGATCGAGGAATGGCGTGCCATTGGGGGGTGACAAAATGTCTGCCCCTGATCCATGTTGAGTGAAAGAACCATCAAAATATAGGGACCATGGTTGTTTGGATTATGTAGTAAAGACATTAGCATCTAGAAATTCAATGTGTAGGGGATGATTTGCTTGCAGTGGCGCTTCAGCTAGTTGATCAGCGATAACTTGTCCTTTGATTACCTTGCGATCAACATAATGGATGTCAAACTCACTCAGAATCATTACCCATTTTGCTAACCTTCCTGTCAATGATACTTTGCTTAACAGATACTTGAGTGGATCAATCTTTGCAACAAGATTGATTGTATGAGTTAACATGTAGTGTCAAAATTTATGTGAAGCAAAGACCACTGCTAGGCAAGCCTTCTCAATGAAAGTGTAGTTGAGTTCATGCCCTGTCAATGTGCGACTAATATAATAGATTGCACGTTCCTTTCCTGTAGAGTCTTCTTGCGCGAGCAATGCCCCCAAAGATGTCTCTGTTGCGGCGATATACAAGATCAATGGTTTGTCTGGATTTGGTGGTACTAGAACTGGTGGGTTCATCGGTACTACTTGATTTGTTGAAAGGCCATCTCAC
Organism: Sequoia sempervirens; assembly: GCA_007258455.2. Classification (NCBI taxonomy): domain Eukaryota; kingdom Viridiplantae; phylum Streptophyta; class Pinopsida; order Cupressales; family Cupressaceae; genus Sequoia; species Sequoia sempervirens. The sequence continues at coordinate 18,192 of VDFB02094458.1, forward strand.
ACTTAGCATCCCACTTGAAAGGAACATTCTTATGCAGACGAGATGTGTGAAAGGTAGACTTTTGTCGGCCAATTGTGCAATGAACCTTCGTATAGATTGAAGTCGTCCCTGTAATGATCTCAACTGACTAATGTTCCTTGGGGGAGGCCTTTCCATGATTGCCTGTACTTTGGCAGGATCTACTTCAATTCCTTTTTCTACACAATGTACCCTAAGAGTTTTCCATATGTGACCCCAAAAACACATTTCTTGGGATTGAGGCAACTTTGAATTTCTCCAGTTGTGCAAATATTTTAGACAATATTTCCAGATGTCCTTCTCTGGTGTATGACTTTGCCAATATGTCGTCGACATAATCTTCCATGAATGTGTGCATCATGTCATGAAATATTGTAGTCATGGCTCTTTGGTAAGTAGCCCTAGCATTCTTTAGACTGAAAGGCATGGCGTTCCAACAGTAAGTTCCCCATGGACATGTGAAAGTTGTTTTCTCCTGGTCTTCAGGTGCAATCTTGATTTGGTTGTAACCAGAAAAACCATCCATTAATGAATACATGGCATGGCCAGCTGTCAGATCAACTATAGTGTCAATATGTGGAAGTGGGAAGTCATCCTTAGGACATGCTTTATTAAGATCCCTGAAATCTGTGCACACCCTGACGCTTTTATCTGGCTTGGATACAGGAACAATGTTAGAGATCTATTCTGCGTAGTTGATTGATCTTATGAAGCCCACATCAAGGAGTTTTCTCATTTCTTCCTTAACCAATAATGCAACATGGGGGTGCATCTTTCTAAGTTTTTGTTTCACAGGATTAACCCCTGGTTTGATAGACAAGTGATGCATGATGAGATCAGGATCAAGACCTAGCATGTCCGCATAAGACCAAGCAAAGTTGACTTGATTTTCTTTTAGAAATTCCATGAACTCTGGTATTTCTTTCTCTGTCATTGATGCAGCTAACTATAAAATCCTTGGTTTATCTGAGGTTTCAAGATTGACAGCATTTGTAGGCTCAATCAAAATAGGCGATCGCTCATGGTAGTGCTCCGGGAGAGTGTCAATATTCCCATCGTCTGGCGCCTTAAAAAGGTTTTCACCATCCGATACGCTCTTTATTTTATATTTTGTTTGATCTAACACTTCCAGATTCTAGTTTTCACCATTAGATCTTTCTTTTTTATTTTTATTTTTGTAGCTAGGAGAATTGACACTCTCTCGATCGAAGACTCTATGCCAAGAATCGCTGGTGGAACAATCATTTGTGTCATCTATAGAAAGGAAGTTGATGATAGATCCGTCACTTGGGAATATAGGTATATTGATAGATTTGGATGAATCCCAATCAATGAGATCAGGATGGATCAAAGATAGCGGGTCATCGGGTTGTGTGAAATCGGCTATGGTTATGGTCATAACGGAGTTGACCGTAGGATCCGAGGTATGAGGTGGATCAATGATGATACTATTCTCATGATAATCTTGTTCGTTTAAATCTGACTCAGTATCACTAGAATCATAGTCACCTTGTAGTTCAGCTTCTCGTGTTTGGGTCCCTGAACCTTGACCTTCTATTAGAGTTGGGGTATACTGGTGTATTACATCAACCTCTTTGTCCCTCCAAAACTCATAATTTTAAATGGTGTCCCATTCATATTCAGCAGAGTCTGTGTCAGAGTGATTATCTACGAAATTTTGAATTGTTGCCAAACATGCTTCTCTTGAATCTGAACCTTCTTGCAATGTGAAGACAGTACCATGTGGTTGTTTAGACGTTCCTTCTTTTGATTTAGCATCATAGCCTAATCCAATTTTCTCTTTTGCAACAAGTCCTCGAAGGTGAATAGGCTCAACTAATCCTTTTCTTTTTCCGATAGGACCCTTATCATAGCCCATCTTCTGCATGATTGAATATCCTTTTCCATATATATATGTTGGTAATTTGACATTAAAAACTACTTCATCTTCATCTTTATAGAGCAAGTTTAGAATTTCTCTATCCTCAAGATCTTCCATGGGGAATTTTTCTTTGATGAATCATCCATTAAACTCTGTGCTTGGCTCTGTCGGTGGTTGTGTTGACGTTGATGTTGCTGATATTTGATGTTGTGTGATAGAAGGTTGTCCATGTGACCGAGGTGATGTAGGTAAATTAGCCAAACAGAGAGAGTACTCCCCGACTCCATGATCCTTGAATTTCAATTTCTTGTCAAAACTATTGGTTAACTGACTGATTTGTGTATCAATCTTGAGAGAAGTACTAGCATGAGCTTCTTGATTGTTAGGAACCAAAGTGTCCTAGATAGCTTTGATAGGGGCACAAGTTTGGACCTTTGATTTATCGACTGGTATCGTGATTTCCTGCCCATCATAAGGAAACTTAAGACATTGATGATAGGTGGATGGGACAGCTTGCATTTCGTGGATCCAAGGACGACCCAACAAGATGTTGTATGCAAGATCACAGTCTAATACTTGACAAAAATTATTTTTGATAACAGGTCCCACTCTGATTGGTAGCATGATTAAACCCCTGGACACTCTTTCCTCATCATCGTAGGCTTTAATAGTAATATTTCTTCTGGGATCAATGGAGTCCTCAAAAAATCCTAAAGCCTGAACTAACGTCATGGTACATATGTTCAAACCAGCACCTCCATCTATTAGAACCCGTCTGACACGAAACTTGTGAACCATGACTTCTAGGTATAATGATGAATTGTGAGGATGAGTTATGGAAACATCATCTTTTTTCAGAAAATGAAAGGCATGTGGGTGAGGAAAAGTGTCCTACCATGGCTTGAAATTGATCCACATCCAGATCAGCGAATACATTAGTTTCCACAAGGGCCTTTTCTAGAATTTTCTTGTGTGCTGGGGAAATTTTCAAGAGTTCCAAGATGGAAATATGAGCAGGAGTTTTTCGAAGTTGATTGACTAAGTAATATTGATGTTGAGGTGGAGGCCCAGTGGATTTTGAAGAGGCGCCTTTTAAGACAACTTTAGATTATGCCCTGGTCATTGCGTTGACCTCCCTATATTCCATTTTTTCCTTGACTTTTATAACATTAACCTGCTCGTCATCAGGGTAGATATGATTAATTATCGGATCATAAATATGATTCACGCTTTTTCCCGAAGACTCACCTTTTTGATAGTTGGGCAAAGGGTTGTGAAATGCTTGGTGGTCTTCATTTGATTGTTGATGTCCTTCTATTGTGATGGTGCCATTTTCGACTAATTCTTGAATGGTATTCTTCAAGGCTTGACAGTTATTTGTGCGATGACCTTTGCACCGATGATAGTCACAATAGTATGCCTCATTCCATGATGGAGGCTTCACATTGGGTTCATAGTTTCGTTGAGGTGGCAATGTAATGACATTTTTAGCCATCAACTCTTTGAATGCAGATTCCAAAGATTGCCCCAGTGGAGTGTAAGTTCTTCTACTAGAGAAGAATGAGAATCGTTGTGGATTTGTATTCGAGGTATTCCCTAAAGAGGTGTTATTGTGATTGTTTCCTTAGAATCCTTGATTGTTGGCAGTCCCTTGATTGGGAATAGGATGTTGATTCACATTGTTCCTCTGAGGAGGAGGATTGTTACCCTGATTTGTAACCAAGTTGACATTGTTGTGGTTGTTGTTGCGAGGAGTACTTGGAGTACTAAGAACAAATGACTTAGTTGAGACATGATTCACATCAACAACACCATCATTCACCACGTTCTTGTTGCGAGTCCAAAATTTAGACTTGTCCTGATTGTTATGATGATTGAATGAGCTAGAATTATCCTTGTCAAGTTTTATTATTCCTCTTTTGACCAAAGCACTTTCAATGGTTATAGCATTTTCAATCAATTTCTCAAAAGAGAGAGGACAATGTAAATTCAAACGATAGCTCATTTCCGAATTCAAGCTGTTAATGAAAGTGACCATCTTTTCCTTTTCAGGAACAGGACGTGGATATCTAGCGAACATTCTTCTCCATCTCTGAAGAAAAGTGATAAAAGGTTCACCAGGTTTTTGTGCAACTTTGCAGATATCTATCATGGTGATTTGGTGTTGGATGTTGTAGGAATATTGTGATATAAAAAGATTGATTAATTCCTCAAATGTCTTGACGGGAGGTGTGATTTTTGATAGCCATTCCATAGAATGAGCTCCAAGACTCCTAGGGAACAAACGCATTAAGTAAGTATCCTCATGAGTGAACTCTAAAGTCATGTTACGAAAGTCTCTAACATGATCGATTGGATCTGCTTTCCCATTATAACGATCAAATTTTGGAATTTCACAATGTTTAGGAAATGGAATCATGTTGAGACTTCGATCGAAAGGATAAGGACAAATGTCCTCAAGAGTATATTTCTTTGTTGTAGCTCCCCCTTGTAACTGTTTAACTTGTCCTTGAAGTGCCTTAATTTGTTGAGTCAAAGCACTAAGATCAAATAGGGGTGTTTCTTCAGGTTTGTTCTTCAAATTCACAGTATCAAAGTCATGAGGCAATTTAGCTCCTTGGTCAGCTAGATAGAGGAAATACTTTTCTTTGTCGCGTTGCAAGATATTTTCTATGGCTTTGTGAAATTTGGGATCTTGCTCAGCCTCTCTAAGACGTTCTTCATCTTGCTCATCATCACTATCTACATGGGTTTTGCT
>VDFB02094459.1:0-34115 GCA_007258455.2 Sequoia sempervirens
AAAACAAAGCAAAAAAAAAAAAAACTATTGAAAAATAAATAAAAATAAAATAAATACACTATTGAAAAATAAACAAATAAATTACAAATAAATACATTGAAATTTCTTATAATTATAAAAAATACATTTGTGTTATTACTATAAATAAATGTTCACTATAAAAAAATATATTTATGTTAATACTATTAATAAATGTTCACCCTAAAAACTTAAAATTTTATTAAATGACACTAAGTATTTAGTTTTAATTTATTTTTTTAATTAAATTGATTTTAAAATCTAAAAAGGCAACATTACCACCAATTGTGTAAAACACCTCTCAACGTAGCTCTCGACATAATTATTTTTTATTTTACTTTAATTTATCTTTTTAACATTCAAAATAAAAATAATGTATAAATATATATTATAAAATAAAAAAGGACAACTCTCGACATATTTTATATAAATACTAATTTATTATAATAATTACTATAATTAAATTAATTATAATTATTAATATTAAATTTTAGTATTAATAATAATAAAAATGAAATCATTATAAAATTGATTATGATATAAAAAATAAATATTTTAGAGTAAATAAGATATCAAATCGATTTAAAACTGTATTTAAATATGCTTTAAATCTACTTTAAATCTGCTTGAAAAAACGTCTACATACAATGAATGTAGTTATGTTAGTTGCATGTCATTTGAACATCAAATTCAAACTAAAGAGTTTTTCCTTACATTAAATTTTGTTTTTTGATGGATGCCATTGTAATACACCTCGTAATTATTAATTAAATTCTAATTCTAATCATATTATTATTAATTAGTATAATCCTAAAAGAATTGTAATTCTATAGGATTAGGATTAGAACTAGTATATATATCTTAAATATTAATCCATATAGTATACACCGAGATATATCATTTTGGAGACCTATTTTATTTATTTCTTAAAAAAATTGAAATACCATTAGGATTATGGTTACCTATTTAATTTTGTAGTTGGGGTTAGAGTTAGGTTCAATATTATATTATTATCAATATTTAATTATTAATAAATCTCTTTTTTTTATTTTTTAAATAAATAAATATTATTAACCAAATTCTTAATTGGAGAGAACTATCTAAAATTGATTTATTCAATTAAAGTAGAAAATTAACAATTTGGATAATGTTTTGGATAAGGACAATAATGTGATGGTGGATTTTTTTAAACAAATATTTCTAATATGTCTCGTACTTTTTGATTTTTTTTAAATAAATATATATTATTAACTTTATTTTCCTTTTTGTTCTCTTTTGTTTTTTATAAGGATAAGACAATGGTTGTGGTTTCTTTAAATAATTATTGTGTTGCTTTTATATTTTTATTTTTAATAAATAAATATTGTCAAATGTCTTTGTTTTTGTTTTTCTTTCACAAATTGTGCTAGCCTCTTATAGCGCCTAATAATTAAGAAAAAATAACGTAAAAATTATGGCTAGAACTATTCAAAAATTATATTAAAAAATTACTAATAAAAATCACTTAAATATGATTAATAGATATAATGCTCCAAAATTTTATTGATCTAATATATTTATTCCATATCATATTCCTAATATTAATTCATGGATTTTTTTTGTAATGTCACTCTACAATTCTTTACTAAATAATTATTGGTTCGTAATATTTAACAATTACTTATTAGAATGAAGAAATTTAGTTGCATTTGTGTACACTGATTCTCATCTTATTTAATTGAATAAAGCAAACTATTTGATTAAATTGCTTATGTCCTCTCATTTAATTAAATAATCTTAATTATTGAATTAAATGTCATTTGACCCTCTTTCATTAAATAAATCAATTATTTAATGAGCATCCTAATTTCACTCAACTTGCATAATTAAAACTTTGTTTTAATTAATGAAAAGGGAAGAGATGGCGTTGTCAGGTTTGTTCTGTTGGGGTGTGTTTTCCCACGGCCTGTAACTGGGCCACGGCTACATGTTGATCTTCCTCAGTGCATGCAATGGTGAAGGTGGGGATCGAGGTTTTTGCTTGCTGTTGTGACCAGTGGGGGGTGTTGGATGCAATCGAGGGGAGCTTTCTTCATTTTTTTTTGTATTCTTTTTCTATTGTGTGTTGTCTTTTGCTTCTTTATTGGTTGCTCGAGTGGGAATCGGTGTCCCTGTGTTAGGGAGCTGATTTGCCTTCTTTCTTTTGGGTTGTGTGCTTGGTGGGGTGGGTTTTATGCTCTTTTGGTAATGGATCTGGGAGGAGCTTTGGGGGCCAAAGAGTCTCTAGATTTTCGTTCAATCGTGGGAGTGAATTCTTCTTCCTTCTCAATGAGGTTTTCTCAAAATAGTTTGTTCTCTAATGATTTAGGGAGTGGTGGGTTTGCTCTGGTGGGTGGACCTCAGATCCCAAAGATTAATGGTTGCCTTGAACAAAGTAAAGAAAGGTCGGTGTTGGTGATTCAACCTAAATCAATTGTGGAGGACATAGAGTATTTTTTGAAATATGCCTTGATCTGCAAATTTATGGGAATGCGGGTTTCGCTCCAATTTTTTGAGAAATGGGCTCATTTGAATTGGTTTTCCAAGGGTGAAATGGAAGTAATGTTGTTGGCAAATAGATATTTCATGGTGGTTTTCAATTGCATGGCTGATCGAAATAAAGTCTTTGAGGGTGGACCTTACTTCCATAATCAGGTTGGTTTATTTATTAAACCCTGGCATGCGGGCTTTAATCCCTCTGAGGAGCTTCTGAATCGAGTACTGGTTTGGGTGCATCTTCCCCGATTTCCAGTGGAATGTTGGCATAATAACATTTTTCACATGGTTGCTTCAACCCTGGGGAAACCAATGGGCCCTTCTCAGCAAACACAAGATAGAAAGGTTATGACTTTTGCTCTCATTTGTGTTGAGATTGATTTGAGTAACCCTCTTCTGGATTCTCTTGAAATTCATGTGGGGTCCTATTCTTGGGTGCAACAACTTGATTATGAGGCTCTACCTTTTCGGAGTCGTCTCTATCGTGAATATAGTCATCTGCAACGCAGATGCCCTCATGTCAAATCCCTTGAGCCTCAGGCTTCTCAACCTCCTTGCAACCCTCCCAAGGCTGATAAAAGCAAGGCTCCCATCCCAAGTGATGTTTCAGGAGTTGAGGGGTTTATTCCCGTTAAGACTCGTAATAGAAATCATGGTCAGAAAAGGACTTTTAAGGATCAAATGGAAGGTGATACCTTTAATCACTTTGAGGTTTTGGATGATCTCAGTCAACAGGAGGTGACCCAGGCTTGACAGCTTTGGATTAAGGTGCTTTGGAAGTGGTTCAGGAGGGTTTCATTTGAGATAACGCTAGAACTATTCAAAAAAAATTATGAATAAAAATAACTTAAATATGATTAATAGATATAACGCTCCAAATATTTATTGATCTAATATCTTTATTCCATATCATATTCCTAATATTAATTCATAGATTTTTTGTTGTAATATCACTCTACAATTCTTTGCTAAATAATCATTGGTTCGTAATATTTAACAATTACTTATTAGAATGAAGAAATTTAGTTGCATTTGTGTACACTAATTCTCATCTTATTTAATTGAATAAAGCGAATTATTTGATTAAATTTCTTATGTCCTCTCATTTAATTAAATAATCTTAATTATTGAATTAAATGTCATTTGACCCTCTTTCATTAAATAAATCAATTATTTAATGAGCATCCTAATTTCACTCAACTTGCATAATTAAAACTTTGTTTTAATTAATGAAAAGGGAAGAGATAGCATCGTCAGGTCTATTCTGTTGGGGCGTGTTTTCCCATGGCTTGTAACTGGGCCGCAGCTGCATGTTGATCTTCCTCAATGCATGTGGTCGTGAAGGTGGGGATCAGGGTTTTTGCTTGCTATTGTGACTGGTGGGGGGTGTTGGATGTGATCGGGGGGAGGTTTATTCATTTTTTTCTGTATTCTTTTTCTATTGTATGTTGTCTTTTGTTTCTCTATTGGCTACTTGGGTGGGAATCAGTGTCCCTGTGTTAGGAAGTTGATTTGCCTTCTTTCTTTAGGGTTGTGTGCTTGGTGGGGGTGGGTTTTATGCTCTTTTGGTAATGGATCTGGGAGGAGCTTTGGGGGCCAAAGATTCTCTAGATTTTCGTTCGATCATGGGAGCGAATTCCTCTTCCTTCTCAATGAGGGTTTTTCAGAATAGTTTTTTCTCTAATGATTTGGGGAGTAGTGGGTTTGCTTCGGCAGGTGGACCTCAATCCCAAAGATTAATGGTTTCCTTGAACAAAGTAAAGAAAGGTCGGTGTTGTTGATTTAGCCTGAATCAATTGTAGAGGACATAGAGTATTTTTTGAAACATGCCTTGATCTGCAAATTTATAAATGGGAATGCAAGTTTCGCTCCATTTTTTTGAGAAATGGGCTCATTTGAATTGGTCTCCCGAGGGTGAAATGGAAGTAATGTCGTTGGAAAACAAATATTTCATGGTGGTTTTCAATTGCATGATTGATCGAAATAGAGTCTTTGAGGGTGGACCTTACTTCCATAATCAGGTTGGTTTATTTATTAAACCCTGGCATGTGGGATTTAATCCCTTTGAGGAGCTTCTAAATCGAGTACAGGTTTGGGTGCGTCTTCCCTGATTTCTAGTGGAATGCTGGCGTAATGACATTTTTCACATGGTTGCTTCAACCCTAGGGAAACCAATGGGCCCTTCTCAACAAACACAAGATAGAAAGGTTATGAATTTTTCTCTCATCTATGTTGAGATTGATTTGAGTCACCCTCTTCTAGATTCTCTTGAAATTTTTGCAGGGTCATATTCTTGGGTGCAACAAATTCATCATGAGACTCTACCTTTTTGGTGTCATCTCTATCATGAATATGGTCATTTGTAGCATAGATTCCCTCGGGTAAAATCCCTTGAGCCTCAAGCTTCTCAGCCTCCTCGCAACCCTCCGAAGGCTGATAAAGGCAAGGCTCCCATTCTAGGTGATGTTTCAAGTGCTGAGGGGTTTATTCCTGTTAAGACTCATAACAGAAATCATGGTCAGAAAAAGACTTTTAAGGATTGAATGGAAGGTGATACCTTTAATCGCTTTGAGGTTTTGGATGATCTCATTCAACAGGAGGTGAACCCGAGCTTGATGGCTTTGGATCAAGGTGCTCTGGAAGTGGTTCAGGAGGGTTTCATTCCAGTTAACAATCTTAATTCTTAGGAGGGTGGTGCTTTGCAAATGGACACTGATCCTAGTATGGTGGTTTCAAGGAAGCCTGAGACCCTTGCAGATGTGAATATGGGTGAGGGGGATATTTCTCCTCCATTGGTGAAAGCAAGATTTGATTCGGTAAAAGGAAATAAGACTTCTTCTCTGGGTCTTCTTCAGAAAGATCAAAGAAAAGGGCTTGTTGAGAAGCACTCCAAGGTAGGGAGAAAGAAGGACTTAGAGAAAATAAAGATGATGGGGGATACTTTGGTGAAGTCGGGATCTATTAAGACTCTGGAATCTCATTTTTCTAACCCTCTAAAATGATCATCCTCTCATGGAATGTAAGGGGCTTGAACAGTGGCCCTTGACAAAAGACAGTTCGTGATTTGGCGAGAATTCATTCTCTTGATGCTCTTTTTATACAAGAGACTAAGTTATTTATTGAGAGTATGGTTGGTTTGATGCCAAAGCTATGGAGATGGGGTGAATGTCAATGTATTTGGGCTCATGGTAATGATGGGGGTGTGGCTTGCTTATGGAATCCCCTGAAGATTTGTCCTCTTTGGTGGATGTCTTCTAAGTCATCTATCTCTGTAATCGCTTCAAGCTTGGAGATGGGGGAAACTATTCTTCTATCAAACATCTATGCACCTACTGATTTTTCTGGTAAGCAATACTTGTGGGTCTCATATCAATTGTATTTAGAGCCTTGCTCCTCTTTTTCCTTGGATTATTGTTGGTGATTTTAATGCCATTATTAAGTTAGATGAGAAGAAGGGTGGTATTGCGAGGTTGGAGCCCTTGGCTTTCCTAATTCGTGATAATATTTATGCCTTGAATCTTGTTGACATCAAACCCTAGAATGGCCAGTTTACTTGGAACAATAGGAGGTTGGGGGAGAATTGTATTGCAGAGAGACTTGACCATTTCTTGGTTTCTTGTTTCTAGATTGGTGGCTCGTGGTCTACCAGCTCTAAGATTTTGGACTGGAGAGGCTCTGACCATTGGCCTGTTAGATTATCTGCTACTTTGGCTCATGTTGCTCGGTCCCCATATTTCAAGTTCCAACTTATGTGGTTAAGGGACCCTTCTTTGCAGGAATATGTGGCTAAATGGTGGCGGATGGGGAAACCTACTGATGACACTACGATGTATTATTTTGCTAAAATGTTACAATTTGTGAAGTATCAACTCAAACAGTGGAATAGGAAATGTTTTGGAAATATTTTTCATGCTAAGAATGCTTCTCAAGCTGACTTGGATGTCATTACCCGGGAGATAAGGGAGTTGGGTCTTTCAGAAAATTTACTCAAGGAAGAGGCGAGGGCTTTGAAAGCTTTGGAAGAGTGTGAGTTGCGTGAGGAAATGTATTGGAAACAAAAGGCTCGTGTTGAGTGGTTACAAGAGGGGGACAAAAATACCACTTTCTTCTTCAATTCAATGAAAGCCAAGTGACATGGTAATTCTATTTATGTTATGGTGGAAGACAGGGGTGAGCAGTTATCCTCTCTACAGGATATGTCCAAAGAAGCTTCACAATTCTTTGCTTCCTTATTTGGTGAGGATTCGCAAGATGTTTTGGTGGAAGAAAACCAGGTTTTGTCTTATATTCCTTCCTTGATTACTACGGAGATGAATGAGCATTTTTTGGGTGACATTTCACTAGATGAGTTGGAGGTTATTGTTTTTCAAATGAAGAAAGGGAAAGCCCTAGGCCCTTATGGATTTCCAGTTGAATTTTTTTAGGAATTTTGGGATATCATTAGGCTGGACCTATTGGAGGTGGTTTGTGAGTCTTAGAGGAATAATTAGATGTTGAGGGCTTTGATCTCTACCTTCCTTGCTCTCATTCCCAAATGTGAGGGGGTGGATCGGCTAAGTCAATTTAGGCCTATTTCCCTCTACAATGTGGTTTATAAAATCATTTCCAAGCTGATAGTTGAAAGGTTGAAGTGATGGCTTAGATGGATTATCTCTAAGGAACATAGTGGCTTCGTAGTAGATCAAAAAATTATGGATGGATTGGTCATTGCTACTGAAACTATTCATTCTATGGCGTCCTCCAAAGAAAAGGCTATGTTCAAGCTAGATATGGCAAAGGCCTATGATAGAGTTAAGTGGTCTTTCTTGCGTAAAGTTCTTATTGCCTTCAGTCTTGTTGAGGAATGGATCTAGTGGGTTATGTGTTGTGTTACTTCCACTTCATTTTCAGTGCTAATAAATGGTGAGCCTTCTTCTCTTTTTGGTGCTTCTAGGGACCTTCATCAAGGGGATCCTCTTTCTCCTTATTTATTTATCATCCTTGTTGAAGGTTTGGGTAGATTGCTAAAGTGTAATGTGGAGTTGGGTCTTCTTTAGGATTGGGGTGGGGAAATGGTTTGCCTCCTCAAACTCACTTGCAATTTTTGGATGATACTGCTTTGATGGGTGTGGCTAAGGTCAGAGAAGCCACCAATTTGCGCAAGGCCTTGGATACTTATCTTGTTGCTTTTGGTCAAAGGATTAATGAAGATAAATCTTCCATTTTCTTCTTCAATAATTCATTGTTTATTCAACAGAGGATTGCTCATATTTTGAGGTTTCAGATTAGTTCCCTCCCTTTAACCTATCTTGGCATTCCCAATTCTTCTGGTATTCTTTCTACTGGATCTTGGTAGAGTATTCTGGACAAGTTTCGTGCGAAGGTTAATCATTGGACTCGTAGATGGTTGTCCTTTGTTGGGTGTGTTCAACTACTTAAATATGTGGTGTAGGCTCTTCCCATCTATAGGTGTGTGCTCCAGGTGGCACTAATTGGGTTTGCTAAGGATTTGGATTCTTTGGCTAAACAGTTCTTATGGGTAGGTAGTTTTTCTTCTTCTAAGTGGAGCCTTGTGAAGTGAGATACTGTGTGTAGTCTGAAGTAGTTTGGGGGTCTGGGATTGAGGCAGTCATCCTTGGCAAGATTAGCGTTGGCTACAAAGCTTTATTGGAGGTGGTGTTTAGAACAAGATCATATCTGGGCCAGTATTTTATCTCACAAGTACCTTCCAAGGGTTTCGAAGGAGGAGATTCCCCACTACCCTCTGGTTGGGAAAGGTTATGTGATTTGGGGTACTCTTAAGAAAGGGGTTGTGCTAATCAAGGAGGGATTGTTCTGGATATGTAATAGGGGGGCTGAGGCTCTCTTTTGGTTTGATTCTTGGGATGGTTTCCCCCCCATTTTGTGTCAGCATTCTAATATGTTGAATCTTTTCCAATGCTTCTTGGAGGCTGGGTGGTCAAGGGTGATTGATTTTAAGTTATCTTATCCCTATGGGTAGATAGAGGTGGCTAGGTGGAAGGATCCTTGTGACTAGCCTACTAGTGGCTTAGAGGGGGATCATGTTGAGCTTCAAAATATTCTGGTTGGTAGACAATGCAACTCTCTTAAGGATAAGGATATTCTTGCTTGAAGTCTGGATCCTAAGGGTGCTTTCACTGTGGCTAGTGGGTGTCAAGTGTTGGTGGCTCGTAAGTGTGGTAGGGTGGAGGTTCCTTGGTGGAAAAATGTGTGGAATAAGTTCTCTTGGCCAAAGTGTAACTACTTTGTTCTCTTGGCCAAAGTGTAACTGCTTTGTGTGGACTCTGACTTGGAATAGATGTTTGACTTGGGATAATCTTCAGAAGCGGGGATTCCAAGGCCCCTCTATTTGAATTTTGTGTGGTTGCAATGAGGAGGATTCTTCCCACTTATTTTTTTGTTGTTCTTTCTCTATGTTGCTTTGGCATCTTTGGTGGGGTGTTTGGAAACAACCTTGTGTTCATGCTTCTTCCCTTGTTGAGTTATGGAGTAGTATGGGTAGAACTCCCTCCCAGACTTCTTTCCTCTATATTTTTTGGTGCATTGGTCCTACCTTCATTCTTTGGAAAATTTGGCTGAAAAGGAATCATAGGATTTTTCATGGGAATAGGCTGATGGTTCAACAGGTTTGGCACATAATTGTTGGTATGATCCATGAGTCAGTGGAAGCTAAATGTGAAGTGTTGTATCCTTTGTAAAGGAGTGATGATGAGATTGTGAATATAATGGGCTTACAGTGATTGAATTTAGGATCTGCTTGTGTCAGAAGAGGTAGGTAGGCTAAAAAGAAGGTTCAGAGGGTAGGTAGATGGCTGCCTCCTCTGGTGGATACGTTGAAGATCAATACAGATGGTTCCTCCAAGGGTAATCTTGGGTCTGCTAGGATTGGTGGAGTTGGAAGAGATTTTTCTAGCTCAGTTATTTTCTTTTTCTCCTTTCATAAAGGGCAGTATTCTAACAACTTTATGGAGGGATTGGCGATTCTCTAGACTATTGAGCATGCTTGTGCTTTGGGTTGGCATAAGATTGTTTGTGAATTTGACTCACAGATTATTGTTAATTTGTTGAATGAGAAAAAGTTAATTGATGTTAATTGGCATCTTTCTTTAGTTGTTCGTCAGATTTGATAGATGTGCTCTATGCTGGAGGTGGTGTCTTTTACCCACATCTCGCGCGAATGGAATAGGGTTGCTAATTGTTTGGCCAAGTGGGCTTCGCAACATGCTGATGACTGGAAGATTGAGGGTTGAGGGTAGTTATCCTCTGATTATCGTCATGAATTAGAGATGGTCCTTTCTGATGATTTAGCTAATTGAAGTGTTTTTGGCTGTGTGGGTTGTGGTTTTATTTTGGCTGACTATTCATGTGCTTTTTTCTTGGGCTCCTGTTGGATCTATGGTTCCTTTGTACTGAGTTCTTCTTGATTGCAATAAAGTTTTTCCCCTTTTTATTTAAAAAAATCTTTGTTTTAATTAACTAATTTGTGAATTTTCATGCACCCTCCCACTTGCAAGGGAATATTCCTCCATTTGAACTCAAAAATAGAATATTCCTTTATAACAAACTTTGCAACAAACTTCCTAAATTTTAGGAAATGTGCTTCTTTGAATCAATGAGATCCATTGATTAACTCCTTGATCCATGTGAACTTGCATTCTCATCCATTGATGAGAATCTTTGATCCATCCCTTCACCTCTCATGGCTTCTCATCCATTGATTCACCATTTTCTCCTATAAATGCTCATTTCTTTGAGAAAAGGATTCACAATCATTTGAGAAAAGTTATGATGTTGAATTGCATCCACACTTTCATCCATTAGCGTTCATTTGAGTAATTTTCATCCATTATGGTTCAAATCTCCATTATCACTCATCAATCTATCAAATCAAACTTGTTTCAGTCAAAGGGATTGGGGAAGGGCTAACATTCCACATCAATACAACACCAATCCCCCAATGGGATGAGGTTTGAGACATTAGAATAGGTTTTCATTGTTCATTTCTTGTTGTTTATGTTTAATGGCTTCCTTATTTAATGGTTCTCAAGAATTTCATTGGGATTATAGCTTAACTAGTTAAGTATTGCCTAGAATCTATTGGATCTGCTGTATTTAGCTTGTGTTATGATTATAGTCATAGATCACTATAAAATTTAGATATATTTACATAGCAATTAAATATAAACCTATTAACACAACAACCCACTCACAATCTATAGTTAATTTTTAGTTCAAGAATTGCATATATTTTGGACCTATATATCCAAAAAAATTATCACAACAAACCATCAATCAATTTATCATATATGACACTTGACAAACCACCCATCAAATATAACGAAATGGTGTTGAGTACTAGCCCCCAAAAAATGACAATTTAACATTGAAATGTTCCACCATTTTAGTAATAAATTCACAACTAGGTTCTATCTAAGTGACCTTCAAATCCTTCACCACTTGGCCTTGAATCCTTAATTGTCCACCACAATTAAGCCCAAGCTCAATTTCTAAATGAGATTGACCTAAATATACATTAGATGTTTTTGTTTGCTAATCCAACAATGAAAATTAGGGGGGTTTTGTTCTCTAATCTTCAATGAGAGATGAATAAGATGTCCAATCTATTTGAAGAATGAATTGATAAAACAAGCATGCACCCTTTGGAAAAAAGCCTTGCTTATATGGGATCCTTGAGTGCCCCACTTTCCTTGAAAAGAGACCCTTTAAAAAAATTCAAATGCCTCTTCCCACACCACATGGGGGATTACATAAAAGATTTATTTTACTTACAAAGGACCCCCACTCTAGGTGCTCACTTTATGAAAACACTTTATTATAAAGACCTCACTTTATAAAAACACTTTAAGTGGTCACATTGAAGACATATTAAAAAAACACAATGCACTTAAAGGTTACAAAAATATTTTTCCTCATATTATTTCCCTAAGTCCATAGGAAATAGGAAATAAGATTACAAACATTGTGAGATCTTGTTAAAAAAGGGGGCATGAAATATCCATTAAATAGACTCTTTAGACATACATTATTGATATGTTGTAAACAACTAACATTCTTTATTTCATTATGTGTCATTATTAGTATAAAGTAGGAGTATATTATTTATACTAAAATGCTTTGTTAGTTAAAACATATAGCATGATAAAAATAAAAAAATTGCATTGCTTAAATAATATATAAACTAGTGATTGAATATAATAAAAATATGTAATTGATAATATTAGATAAATTATTAGTAATTTAATTTAATAAACTAAAAAATTATTGAAGTTGGGGAAAATCAACTCCATGGCTCCCAAGGATCACTTGCAATCAAACACTTGTCATAGAAAAAGAGAATAACAAAGCTATGGAAGCCAAGAGCTATTGATCCAAAAAAGCATGAATCATTATGAATGTGCATCTTAATGATTATACAATAAATAATCCTTTAAAAGGATAATTAACCTAGAAGCCCTAGGTGAGGATAAAACAAGATCATGAGATGTGTCCTCGTCCTAGGACATGAGACATAAAAAGAACATGACCTAAGTAAGCTTAAGTAATTAGAAGAAAAAAGACCTAATAATTAAATAATTAATTAATTAGGAAATACTTTTTACTCTAACACCCCCCTTAAGTGAAACTTAGGGAGTAACTCAAAACTCTAAAGATGAGTGCATGTACAAACAAAATATCTCTCAAAACTAGAGAAAAGGAAAAAAACCCAATGGAAGAAAACACTCTTTAAAAGAGAGAAAGGCAAATGAAGGACTAAAAAAGTCTCCAAACCAAGGTGAAGGATTGAGAAGCCTCCAAAATAGGGTGAAGGACTGAGAAACCTCCAATGAAAATAGAGATTGTTCCAAAAGAGTAGGAACAAGGGATGAACATGAGGAACACCACTGAAGCATGAAAAAGCTACAAACTCTGTCAAAGAATGACTACTACAATGTTGAAAGAACATCCTCTAAAATAGATGATGATTAGGATCAAGAAGATAAGAATTTTCACGAGTGCCCCAATGAAACTACTCAAATCAAATGGAAAACAAAGGTAAAACATTTGGAACTCGAAGATACAAATGACACAATTCCAAAAGTTTAAAGAACATTGATCAAATGAAAATAGGTCACCTCCAAAGATTAGGAATGTAAGAGTGTCCATATGGTAAATGCTCCATCTCATCGAAATGCATGGGTAACCAACCCTTGATGTACATTGCATTCACCTAGTGTATAGGAACAAATACTAGATACATATCTCACTCCAATGCGAAACCAAGGAAGCATTAGCACCAAAAGTAGAAACCCTCCCATAATGCTAACAAGGGAGAGCCAAGACAAATCCACTAAAACTAAATGCTAGAAAGAAGTGTGAAGAAGAATCAAGAACATCTGAATGTGCAATTGAAAGTACTTGCAAACATAAAGGGTGTGTAAACAAAGACACACATGCATGAGACAAAAATCACTAGGATTTATTTTTGTTGTGCAAGGGACACTCACTTGACAAAGGTGTGATGGAAAAACAAAGGCAAACATCAATCTTCATGGAACTTGTAAGGCACCTCCCTTTATATCATAGTCACAACCCCTTTTACTCTAAACTTATACTACTCTACTATGCAGATTAAGAGTGTATCATTTAGTTGATACAAGATCTAGTTGTGTTTGAAGTGCCACTATACTTTTAGTCATTCGACTAAGAGTAGATTAGTTAAATTCTTATGTGAATTCTCTTGTTAAAGTAAATGATTAAATCTACAATGATTGATACTGTAAATTTTCATGCTTTATGGTGTTGTTGAGGTCCACTTGTAGTACCACTCCTTTCTTATCATTTGACTCATGTTGATTGTGAATGTCCCCTATAGTATTTACTGGAGGTTCCTCATATTAAGTAAATAAGGAAAGATGAATAGTTTAGAGTCTATACTACTATTGGGTTGTGTTTTATCATTGAATTATGATCTTTAATTAGATTAGAGCATCATACATGTACTTATAATTGGGAGATGTTAATAAAGAGTTAATTGGATAAGGGTAACTAAACCTAGCTTTAATGAGGTTAATCTGTTGGCAATATGATTTTTATTGATGTTAGAAGGGCATCTTATGGATGTTAGAGGGGAGATTGTTGGCCATGAGTTTGTTTGATGTCAAAAGGGCATCATAAGAAGGTCAAAATGGAAGATGGTTGAAGTTACAGAGAAAGCCTTGAAGGGTTGCAAGAGTTCAGGCATCGGGCCTTGGGCTTACTTTTTATTGCTTGCTAAAAGAAGAAAAGAGTTAGTCATTTTTCATCAAATACCAATTGGTCTTTGGAATTCAGGCTTGAGGCTTACTTGAGCTGATGCAAGAGATTAGACTTCGGGCTCCGGCCATACCTTATACCGAATGCCCCAAAGAAATGAAGTATGAGTAAAGTTTGAAAGGATTCAGACTTTGGACTTCAACCATACCTCAACTGATTGAAAAAAGGAAAAGGAAGTTTGCATGTGTTAATTTTGAGAAGGAATCGAGTGCCAAACATCGAAAGGTTGGCTTATGCCTTACCAAAAGGTAGGTAAGCGGTAAGAGAAAAGCTCAAAAGGGTTAAGTCTTGCAAAGGAAGGGGTAAGAGGGAACCCAAAACCTCGACACCCGAAATAGTTTTGGTGTTTGTGGGATGATGTTAAGGTTTGTGCCTTAAACATGAAATAGAGGAAGGGGTAAGATGAAACCTCAAACCCCAACACTTGAAATAGTTTTGATGTTTGTAGGTTGGCCTTAAGGTTTATGCATTAACAATTTGGTAAGAAAAGAATAAGAAGAAAGCCCAAAGTCTGACACATGAAACCTGGTTAAGGATTACAAAAGAAACATTCAGGCATTACAGTTCGGTAGGAAGGCTTATGCCTTACCGAAAGGATGGTAAGTGGTAAGAGTTAAGGGAGAACCTTGACACCTAAAATGACTTTGATGTTCGTAGACTCGACCTTAAGGCTTATGCCTTAACAATTAATTGTTGATGGGTTTTTTTGCACACTTTCTCAACACAAGTAATACATAAATGCACTACCTCTCTTGAAAGAAAATCTCCAACAACAAGTTGCTAAAAATCGCCCTAAGGACTCTCGGGTGTTAGGTCATGACTTGCATGGAATTTCTTAGTTGATAATTGATGTGATTTTGCTGGTAATCACAAGGCGGACTTACGTAGTTGGATGCACAGTGAATCTTCAAAGTGAAGCTCCTGAAATGGGAAGTTGACTTGCAATTTGCTGTAGGTTCAAACATCAATTTGGAACTCCAATATTATCTTAATATCTGACTTTACAATGTGCAATGAACCTTAACATAGGTCACTTCTTAGAAAAAAGGGAAAAAGGCAGGGGAGAAGAGAGGTTCTTAGATCTGCAACTAACTATGAATAGTGATCATAGAAGTTCTACTGTGGACAACTTCTTTAAAACATAATTTCATTTAACCAGAAAACTCACAGTATCCTAAAATTTGTGTTATCTTCTAAGGTCTGCAAATGTTTTACCATTCATCCACCATATACATGCATGAACAAAGATAAAATTTTGAGGCAACTTTGAATTCAAGTTCAGACTAACTTTACATAGCCATCTACCAATAGAAAATAGCAAAAAGTGTGGACTAGGCAGGCATCTACACAATAAAAGTCTTCACAATCACATAACAAAATTACCAAATCTATCAAATCAAACTAAAACTAACCAAACAACAAAGCAAATCAAACTAAAACATCTAGCTATGGGAGATGAATCATGAAATATGCTAATAAACTCAGAAATCCACCAAAGTTAATGTATTTCTATTAAAATTTATGCAGCATATCATTACAATAACTCAACTCTCCTTGAAAATGAGAGGAGACCCCCTATTTATAGTGTCCAAAAAGTAGAATGAATGGCCAAGATTAATTTTCATTGTGTGGCCAAGATTCACTACAAAGTAGGGTTCTACCTACCCCCCAATATATTACATTTTAAAATACAACTTTCTCTTTATCCCTATTTTGTCTTTTGTGACAACATTGTAGCATTTTCTCTTCTAGCTGATTTCCCTTTTATTGTAACTACTCTGTCAAGAATTCTTCACCAATAATAGGGTTACCCTCCTACTTCTTTGAAGCAGCATACTCCATGAACTTCAGAATTAGCAGCTGGAGCTTATCAACCTCCAAAATTTTAGATTGCAACACTTGATAACTCCATTCTTTGGATTGGTCAGTGAGCTTTTCCTAGTCTTCATCATACTTAGTAGTGTGGTCTCAGAACAACTCTGACTGGGTGAAGGCTCGGGTAGCGAAGCTCATGAAATTAGTGGTAATCTCATTTTACATCCCGTCCTCAATCCTTTTCTGAAGTGGGCTTTATATTTTCTAGATCAATCTGCCCGATGGGCATTTCATACCCCGTCATCACCTTCAAGTATCGAGCACAATCTAGTCTAACCTCTTTAGCCCACTCGATGTCCAGATCGACTTTATCAATCACTTGCTCCAACCTTTCCTTTCGGTTCTCAAAATCACGTCTCCACACATCCACTAACCAATGATCATCTTTCTTGAATGCGAGCTCCTTTTCCCAAGTTGTGCTTGGTAGTTTGAGAATAGCCAATCTTTGGATAAGTGGAATCGTATCTCCTTGGGAAGTCAGTGCAAAGTTTCCTCCTACCATCAAGATACTGTTGTAGATCCAAGAACTTGTTTTTTTCCTAACAGTGCGATTGATGTCCATGTTTCCTATGTATAAGACTTGCCGGAACCAAATTTCTGTAGTCCTATCCAAGTTCTTCCTCCTTTCGAGCTTGTCTATTTTCTCTTTTGGCAACAACTATGGTGGGGCCGAAGACATGGTAGGCATTTCCTCCATTGAAGACCATTGTTGGATGTAAGCTGTCAGGTCAGCTACCTGTGCTTTAAGCTCTTCCTTCAAAATCTTATCTTGCTAAATTAAATGCACTACCATGGTGACAGATTCTTGAAGGTGGCCCACCTTCTGCTCTCTGGTAGTTGTTCCTAAATCAATAGTGGAAACATTATAGCTTATCCCATTTTCGCCCACCACTGGCATTGCTACTTGCATAGTTCGGGATCCAGAAGCATCCATCGTCACCTTGGATCTAATTTTGGGATTCTTCTTTTTCTTGGTAGTGATTTGTGCTCGGGCTAGGATAGCCTCTAGTCTCGCTCTTGGATCACTCGGGGCAGGAGCCTTCTTCTCAAGCTACTTTTCCAGCCATTCGAGCATTTGAGCCCTTTCTTTGGGCAATTCACTGTTATCTTTTTCTTCATCCCTTATGACTTCAATTCCCTTATCTTTGGAAGTCTCCTTCTCCACCCTAGTGTCTTCTCCTTCTTCTTCATCTGAGTCTTGGGTGAATGTTAGGTGCTTGATTGGGGACTTGGTGGGCAGGTGTTCTTTGGGACTTTCTTCCCTCTTAGTCTCCTCTTCTTTCTCATCTTTATTTTCTTCATCACGTTCATCTTCATGCCCATGCTCCTCGGGTTGCTCTATTTCAGGGCTCTTATCAGCTTGGATCTCTTTTCAGGATGATCTTCTATATTCTCCTCTTCTTTACGTGGAGGTGACATATCCTCGTGCTCCTTTTCTTGCTCTTCCTGCCCTTCAGGGAGAGGCATCTCCTCATCATGTTTGGGGCCTTCTCCTTGTTGTTCACCTATTGGAGGTTCCATGCTTTCCTCTGTCTTATCATCTTCTTGTCCTCTTTCTTCGGAGGATGGCCTTTCTACTTCTTCCCCAACATCCTTTAATTGTTGGGCCAGCTCTTCCTCAAAGTCAAGATCGAAAGTTTGTACAATTAACTTGTCGCCGATGTCTTCTTCTTCATCTCCACTTTCAGAGGATCCTGTTTCCTCTTCTTCATGAACCACTTTGTCAATTTACAAGTGTTGGTATTCCGGATGTTCGTGGTATTCATCCGCTTCCTCCTCCAATGCTTTTGTTGCTTCCCTCTCTCACCGTTCTAGCTCCTCAGAAATTTGCATTGTGGCTTCCATTGTTGGTGGTTCAATTGGAGGCTTTAGTACAAGAGCACTGGCAAGAATCTACCCCAAGACGGCTTGGATGGTAGGATTCATCAATACTTGGGAAATCTCAGAGGGAACATTATGCATATGCCACGAGAATGCCTCTGGTAGTGTAAGTGTTGGTATTGGCATTGTTGTTGTTGCCAGTGGAAGCGATGTGGTGGGAGACATGGAGGTGGAGGAAAGCAGAGAAGTAGTGGCAGAGGAGGAATCAACTACTATGACTGGCCCAGTTGGTGAAGAAGAGGCTAGGTGGACCGAAATGTCCACCACGAGTGGGGAGGTAGCCACCATAGCTTGAGACAACGGCGGAGGAGCAGCAGTGATGGAGGCAGCTGGTGGAGACTTGGGTTGATTTGTTTCCATTCCTTCTCCTTCGTGGAGCGGGTCCTCCTGAATAATAGGCACTCTAGTAGTACCACTTGAGCCTTTATGTTTCTTGGAAGGTTCACCTTCTACAACCTTTCTTGCATACACCTTAGGATTTGATTACTGCTCCTCATACTCTTTTCTTTTCCTCAATCTTGTGAGTGGAGGATATTTGGATGTTCCTCCTATCGAGGTTGCAGCAGCCCCATCATCTATTGCACTAGGCTCACTATTGAGCCCTTGATAGGTCAAGACGACCCCTTGTTGCTTCAATCTGGCTACTTGTCTATTGACCCATTCTTTGGTGCGAGCTTCGATTGTCTTAGTTATGATATCGAGGTCATCAACCTCTTGCTTGTCCTAGTCTATTGAAGGAAATGACAATTTAGCGATTGTGTTGTACCTAAGATCCATAATTGTTCTTTCATCTTGCTCAACTTGATCAGGTACAAGGAACAAGTTCACCCTTTTCACGAAGTAGGCAGTCATTTGCATGTAATGCCTCATGCATACTTCCTTATCGTCTTGGAAATTCACCCATAAATCTTCAACATGATGCAAATGGGTGTAGTCGGGTCCAATTGCTTTCCTTATATGCCTATAGGGTTCCATTCATGGACGAGCGGTATGAAGTTGGAAGTGATATTCAACCAACTCCTCTAAATTTCCAGCACACTGAGAGGTTTGCAGCTTGTACATCCCCCAACCAAAAGAAAGGGGATAAGGGATCCCCACCAAGTGTCTGTTGCTGAGGAGAGTGTGTATGTGCCACAGCTGCCGAGAGAGCTCTAACAATAAAATTCGGTCATTAGGATACCGGGTAGCTTGTTCGGCCTTTCTGTGTAGCCCTGGGCATAATGTATGTGAATTTGGGGTACTGGATAAACAAGAAAGCATATTGCTTGAGGAAGGCCCGAGCGCTGTGGGAGACTCACCTTTCAAAATCTCCTCCAAGCAGCCTGACAATGTGACCTATGAAAGCGTCATTCACCCTGCAATAATCTTTCTTGAAGTTTCTAAATTGGAGCTGAGGGTATCTGTCGTAGAATTTTAGTTCCCGACCAAATTCTTCATCTGGAGCCCTGAAAAAATTGCTATACTGCCTCCACTCGGCCAAAGAATAGACCAAATAGGACATTAATATAGAACTTGGATGTCTTTTTAACATTCATGAACTACTGGTGGAAGCAATCACTGATTATCTCCCCCCAGTAGAATGTAGCCTACATGGTAACATCCTCCTTTCTATGGAGAATCTACTCAACAAAGTAGACCATCCATTCTTGGAAGTATGCAGTGGTAGGCAAACCCATTACTCGGCTTAGCAGGGTTACTAAGTCATGATAATCTTCAAAGAAATCGTTGTGAAAGAGTTCTTAGGGATGTTTTGCAACACTACCCCTTTTCTCTTTTAACCAATATTGGTTGATGAGCTTCTTGCATCCAACGGGATCTGCATCCCACATTGCCTTGTAGTCTACGATAGTAGGGACCTCCATCTCCCCGAAGGTGGGAATGTGGAAAGTCTTCGTTATTGCTTAGGGAGACATGTCAGCTAGGATGCTCCCATCTCTGTCTATTATGGTTCGGGTCTCAGGTTGGTATGCTTTCCTGCAAGCCATGACCAGCTCAGGAGCTATAAGGGCCAGGGGAAAGCCTGCAATCTTGGCAATTCTACTTCCTCTGATTAGCCTGGCATTGTCTGTGGTCGGGTTGACTCTGACCCTCTGTTTAAATTCATCAATATCGATGTGGCCGATATTGGTATCTATAGTCTCCTTCCAGTATGTAATAATCTTTGAGTGCAACGGCTCCCCCTGGAATTGGTATTTCATTTGATCCTTGTCCTCTTTTCCACAAGGGGCTTTGCCTAATTTCTTTCCTTTGTCTTTCTCTATAGCTGCCCCCGAGGGTCCTGCACCCGATTCCATATATCTTGCAAACAAAAGCATGATGAGCACAATCAAGTATGAAGATACCAATGTTAGCCAAAATCCCTGTGGATGGAGTCAAATTAGATAATACCTCATTCATGAAATCAAGCATTTACTTCAAGATGTCATTAGCAGTTTACTAAGGGAATTTGGTCAGCCCGGGCCCTAGGGGCCAAACTTCCCTAGCAGGAATGTTGTTTTGAAGGGTGAACAAGGCAGGGCAAACTGTATGGTTTCTCCCGACCTCATATTTTGATGGTTTAAAAGGTTCATGTAGGAGAGGGTTCAATTTAAGCAAGTGGGTCGAGACTTGTTTCCAGATTGGAGGTCATTTAGACCATTGTTGGGGCACTCAAAGCTATGAGGAGGGAAAGCCATCTAATGTTCGCCGTTTGGAATGGCCCTGGCAAAACAGAGTTCTGGGGTCTGGGACCCACGAGGTTGAAAGACGGTCAACACAACCTTCTAGTTGTCTAGGTGCTCGAATCTCAAGGGCCGAGAAGTTGTTGGAAGATGGTCGTTTGGGACGGCAGACGTTGAACGAAAGTCTGGCAGGAGAAATCCGACGGACCATACCCGACTTTGCATTTGGCCTTCAAATTTCCATTGTTAATTTTTGAGCGATTAGGGCACTGGGCTCTGGAGGTCGGAAGGACGGGCTCGATTTTCCCTTTTATGACAGCCGAAACATGCAAAATCCTGATGGCGGAAACCTGAGGGAAGAGGTCCGATGAAGGCTAACACTTAAGTTTAATCATTTGGTGCTCAAGCAACATTGGGGCACGTGGGACCCAGGAGACGGGAAGCAGTCGACGAAAGGCCGTGAAAAATGACGACGTTCACGCGGAAGTCCACGAATGGAACTCCGTGGTCCGGGACCCGAAGGACGCCAGGGATGTGGCATTTTTCTTGTTTAATTTAGGCGGCGAGTGGCAAGGCAGACCCCGAGGCTCGGGTAGACGAATCTGTTATGCCGTTCAAAATGGCAAAAACAACGCGGCATCCTGGGGACAGAATCCCGCAGGAGTGGGCCTAGGAGGCTGAGTTCATCATTTTTTGTGTAAGTCTCGACAGCGAATAGGGTAGGGAAATCTAGAGTCGCGGGCTTGGTGGAACATCCCACCGTTTCAAAGTTTGAGTTTTGAGGTTTTCTCAACGGCGACGGAGAGGCTTGGGTTCGGAGGGCACAGGCGCTCTATGAGAAGAACGACACCAAGGTGATAAATTCTAGATCTAACTTTTGGGGCAATTTGAAGGTTTTCTTGAAATTTTACAACATGGGTTTTTTAGGCATTCTCTTCATCTACCAAATGGATGCATTTTAATTTTGTTTTACCCATCACTCAAATGTAAAATCACCAAAAACACTGTGGGAAGGCGGACATCAAACATACCTCAAGAACCCGACAGTCAGTGTTGTCGAATGCACCACGAATCAATGAATGAAGGCGACAGGTTCAAGGGTGGCGCACGATGGAAGCACTGGATCTCTCTGATGGTTCTGAACTCCCTTCTGGATAACCTAACATGTGAAAATTATAGGTAAAGCTAGATATTTATACTCCCAAGTTCATTTAATACACCCTCATAAATGCCCGTATGACGGATGAGAAGGTTGGTGAGTTTAAATTTTGAAAGTCACCGTCGATAACCCAAGACCTAGAAGGCGGACAAATGTGAGTTGTTGGTCGTTTCAAATGTTCAAGTGAAAAAACACCAACAAAATGAGGCATGGAGTCCGGAGGGCAGAACTCTAGCGAAGGATGGCCGTCTCGGAAGGGAAAACTCACAACGGAGTTTCAGGTAGAGAAATTTGGCGGACCAAGCTTGGGGCAGGTGAAGGATGGCAAATTTGCAACGTAAGTTTGAGGGTGACAGTCGAGGAGCCGAGTCCTGAGGCACGAGAAGGCGAAGCCCTTCAACCATTTTTAAATAGCGAATGCATGACAAAAATCCAGTGAGGGAAACCCGATGGGACGAACCCGGAAGGCCTCAAGGCCGCTGGCAGAGGCAAACTGCCAAAAGAACTCCATGAGGGCCCAAGACTTGACAAATTTTGAGGGGATAAAACATGGTCAATTTATGATAAGACTTCAGAGACACCCTAACCACTTAGGACACCAAAATGAGGGCACACAATAAGAGGCGGCGACAAAAATGACCCAGCAAGGTGAAGAAAAGAGAGGGTCCCCATTTCGAACGGGGCGTGTGTGTTGAGGGAACAACATTAATTATGTGGTAAGAACAATGCCTGAAGGCCAACACCCAAAAGGATTAAGTTTGGAAATGCTTGCAAAGGTTTGTTTTGGGTATCACAGGTTGGTAGGTTGGCTTACACCTTAACACAAAGGCAAGTAAGTGGTAAGGTGAAAGGGTGAACCCTGACATCCGATAGCTCAATGGAAAGTTGGTGTTTTGTGATTAAATGTTTCAGAGGTCAATGTGTTGGCTTGTGATAGGGTGAAGGAAGGTAAATGGTAAAGGGTAAGGCCAATAGTTGAACCCCGATAGGTGTAAACAACTTCAGACATATGTGTTCAGACTTGCTTGTTAAGCTCTGCTATGTATTTTAAGAATGAGGTAAGAGGGATTAGCGATCCCTGACCTTCAACAACTTAAAGCACTATTCGAAGTTTTGCGCTTCGATGTATTGAAGGTTAATGCATTGGTTTGCGATGGTGCATAAGAAGGAAAATGGTAAAGGGTAAGGTCGATGGCCGAACCCTGATAGGTATAAAGAGGATCAAACATCGTGGTTCAGTATTGTTTCTCGAGGCCTTCAAAGCATGTCAATCATGAGGTAAGGGTGATTAGCAACACCCGAACCTCGACAAGTATGGATGATCTGGCAAAATTCCACCATTCTATAGGAAGCTTGTGTTGACTTGGGTTGATCAGTGCAGGTATGCGGGTTAGTGACACATGGCATGCAACATTTGGTTGAATGACTAATTCACATCGTTGTTGTGAATCATCATGGCATTAAGGTTGAATTTGAAGGTCAAAGTTTAAGGCAAATGGAATGATGGTACAAAAAATGATGTAATCGCTCCAACTACATTCTTGTAAAGGATTGGAAGGAATTGATGACATGATTAATGCATAGGTCGACTACAAATCTAAAAGAGATCGAGCAAGAAGGAATATGGCATTAAAGGCAAAAAACCCTAGATTTGCTCACACCAAAAATAACAAAGGCAATAAATGAAGTCAGTGGTGTTTGGCTCGAGAAAAGGAGTGTTGTGTATGAAGAAAGATGTGAAAACCCTAGCAGAGGTATGCATGTGAATTTAGATGAAGAAGAAATGGATGATGCCATTGATACAACTACAAATTTGGAAGAGGTCGATTATGATTGAATGGGCATTAAATGTAAAACAAACCCTATGTTTGATTGGCGCAAAAATAGCAAATATAGTGAATGTAGTTGGCGATTGGCGGTGTTTAGCTCGAGGTAAGGAAGAATTGTGGGTGAAGTGATCTAAGAAAAGTTGAATGAAAAAGTGTAGGGATGAGGGAGTTGGATGAGAAAGAGAATGTGGTGAGAAGGAGACGAAAAGTAAGAAAGGAGGATGAGAAAGGAGAGAGGAAAATACAGAGGGAAAAGGGAAAAAATAGAGATGTTGGGATAAAGAATAGAGAAATGTGAGGAGTGATGCAAGAGCATCTACCAACAACCAAAAACCACCAAGGGTACTTCTGACCCTATTCACAACTGAGAAGATCAATTAGCAAAACCATCAAAAACTCACTTATCCATTCACCAAAATCGACTCATTTTTACTTGAAATTACAAGGCTATTAATAAGCCAACACACCACATCAATATTCCAAACCTTTATCAGACTCAAGTACATCTTAACCATCCTCAAATTGACTGAACCAAAATAATAAAATCACTGAAAAACACTAAACCAACCAAGTCATTCACTATTCACCAAATTACCCTTCATTTCAACTTGTTTTGATGAGGCAAAAAGACAACCATTCACTCAATCTTACTTCTAACTCTTATCAGAACTTGAAAAATATTTAACCATCATCATTTTGATAGAAACAAACCACATGCATTGCCTTATAACTTTGTTTTATCAGATTCTCAAATTCTTGCACTATGCTTTTATGAGAGCAGCAAACAAGGTATTTTTGACATAACTTTCAGATAAAAACTCCAAACCATGACCTAAACCCTGTTTTGGATACCCATTTGGCCCTTCTATAACATATATTACATGTAGGTGGGGTTACTTTGGAATATATCCCTCAAAAACTGGTTGCTACGCTGTCCCAAAGGCTTAATTCTGCAAACCTGTCTTCAATAAAATGGCCATAAAACACTCAAAACTCAATGAAATTTGATGAGAAAAAAAAATGAAGTAGACTCATAGGTGAATCAATCCCAATGACTTAACCATGAAAATAAGTCTACACAAATCCGTACAACAACCTACAAACACGTTTTTACCAATCTGAAATACAGAAAAACAAAGTTTAAGCATGCAATGGGGTTTCTAAAAGTTTTTCTTCATATTCAAACTTCCCCTCTCTACTTGAAAATGATGTAAAATTCATTTTTGAATTCTTTTAATCTTTCCCAATCAACTAAGCCTTCTATTTTCCCACTTGACTCTTCATATTCTTTGTGTTTTTTTTTGTTGCATTTTTACATAATTGACAACTAGAGACCTATAAAAGACTCAAATGCATTGGAATTGACCTTTACATTGTTTTACAATTTATATTTTGCAATTTTCCCTTTTGAAGGTATTCAATGAACAAGGTGCTCCTGCACCATACAACCAACCAACAAAAATTTCCAAGTCCCTTGGAAACATGTTGTATCAACCTTCTTGTTCTTTCATCTGCATATCAACTTCAAATCTGCCTTGGATTGCTTCTTCTTCATCTCTATTTGAATCTTTGTCTTTGCCTTCAACTCCATCTTCATCTTTTCCTATCAGGTTCATCTTCTCTTTCAAAAGGACACATGACTGCCCTTTCACCACTCACAACTTTCCACCAACTCTTTCTCTACCAAAGACATAGGACTGTCCTTGCAAACTTTCCTCTTTCTTTCACAATTCATTCTTGACCTTCTTTGACCAATCACCTTTTCATATTTTCATCTACTCCCATCAGTGGAGTACTCTTTAGGCTGCAAACTCAAGTGCTTCTTCAGACAGGTATCCATCTATTTCTTACTGCAACACAACTCAACAACTCAACAAACCAAGCAAGTTCCTCCTTGCTTCCAACTTCTCTCAACTTTCTTCTACCTTTTCTTGGTAGCAACTAGGTTTTTCTTAACTTGCACAAACTCACAAACACAAACCACCAAACTCTTTCTCTGCAGCTTAGATGGATCAAGCACCTGCAACCAAACTCAACAACTCAATATCAACAACCTAACCAACTTATCAGAATCAACCAGCTTTGATACCAATTGATGCAAGAGAATCTACCAACAACCACAAACCACCAAGGGTACTTCTAACCCTATTCACAACTGAGAAGATCAATTAACAAAACCATCAAAAACTCACTTATCCATTCACCAAAGTCCACTCATTTTTACTTGAAATTACAAGGCTATCAATAAGCCAACACACCGCATCAGTATTCTAGACCTTTATCAGACTCAAGTACATCTTAACCATCCTCAAATTGACTGAACCAAAATAATATCATTGACAAGCACTGAACCAACCAAGTCATTCACTATTCACCAAATTACCCTTCATTTCAACTTGTTTATGAGGCAAAAAGACAACCATTCACTCAATATTACTTCTAACTCTTATCAGACCTTGAAACATATTTAACCATAATTATTTTGACAGAAACAAACCACATGCATTGCCTTATAACTCTGTTTTATCAGATTCTCAAATTCTTGCACTATGCTTTTATGAGAGCAGCAAACAAGGTATTTTTGACATAACTTTCAGATAACAACTCCAAACCACGACCTAAACCCTGTTTTGGACACCCATTTGGCCCTTCTATAACATATATTACATGTAGGTAGGGTTAATTTGGAACATATCCCTCAAAAACTTGTTGCTACGCTGTCCCAGAGGCTTAATTCTGCAAACCTGTCTTCAGTAAAATGACCATAAAACACTCAAAACTTAATGAAATTTGATGAGACAAAAAAAAAAAATGAAGTAGAATCATAGGTGAATCAATCCCAATGACCTAACCATGAAAATAAGTCTGTAAAAATCCGTACAACAACCTGCAAACACATTTTTACCAATCTGAAATACAAAAAAAACAAAGTTTAAACATGCAATGGGGTTTCTAAAAGATTTTCTTCATATTCCAACTTCCCCTCTTTGCTTGAAAATTATGTACAATTCCTTTTTTAAGGATTTTCATCTTTCCCAATCAATTAAACCTTCTATTTTCCCACTTGACTCTTCATTTTTTTTTTTGTTGCATTTTTACATAATTGACAACTTTGCAAATTTTGCAAGTTTTGCATTTTCTATTATTTTGACCACCTAGAGACCTATAAAAGACTCAAATGCATTGGACTTGACCTTTACATGAATCCTTTACATTGTTCTACAATTGAAAACTCAAATTTTGCAATTTTTCCTTTTGAAGGTATTCAATGAACAAGATGCTCCTGCACCAAGGAGAAATGCCAAGAATCACATGGAATGTGAGGGAGCGCAACACAGTGTGTAGAAAAATATAGGGTGTTCTATTTGAGATTTGTGGATGAGAGGTCATGGAGAGGATTTGCAACTTCATGATGGTCGTAAACAATACCATTGGCCTTCACGTTTTCTTCTCCAAAATCTTTAGGGTATGAAATCACATGGGTATGGAACCTTCAATCTCTAGCTTGTCTCTCATTCTTTTATTGTGGATTGAAAATAATATGAGTGTTCGACTATTTAAACGGTTTGGTGTTGAGATAGGCTACAAATGTGATTTTTGGATACTTATATTTGCAAACATGTTAGGGATTTAAGATTTGCTGTCAAGGAAGTATTAATAAAAAGTTTAAGAGGTTGGCTAACTTATATCTTTTTAAATATCATTGTATAAATACAAAAATTCAGCCATGTCCTTGTATAGGAAGTGATAGGAAGGATTATATACAACCTTAATGATCTCTCAAGTGAATATTTGTGACAGTAATAAGGTGTCTAGAATGTTAAACTTCAAGCATGTACTTTGTCTTATTTTTTTTAAGAGTTCAAATATGATAGAATTTAGAATATATTCAAGTTTCTTTACCAAGACTGTTATAAGACTATGAGGAATACCTTCGGGAAACCAAACCATGTTCATGTTCATTATGTTCACATGAGGAATATGGAAAGATTATAAACCATTAGTTTTTTTCTCTTTCTTTTTGAAATGTTGAAATAAATTGGGTCTGATAGACTTGCAAATTATTACCTATCAACATAACAGTGATGCTCTTTTCTGAAAATGATTCTCCATCAAGACCACATTGTCCATCTTTATTTTCTTATTGGCAAGGAAACCCAAATTGATTTATGAGTATAAGGTACATACATGTACCATGCACTATATGTTATGAGATCAAGGATTTTAGTTTTGTAATCATCTATGTTGAAAGAATTTAGAAGTAGAAAGCATACATATATATACACATTTTGTATTATATATGTGAACTTATTTAAAGTTTCACCTATAAAGAAACAGTGCATTAGGAGAATACAAAACTTGACACCTATTCTCTTGTGGTTGAGTAATCTATGTGCAAAGTAACTTTATTGTATGATACTTTCAAGTGCACCAAAATAACTTATATGATACAATCCTCATTAAAGGTTTCCATTTTCATGAGTATTAAGTTTTATTTATTCAAAATTGTATTATTGCATGATTGAGTTTTGTCAAATTATCAGGGATCAATTCTCTACCACATATGTTGCTAACATATCCTTAATGAGTTTTATGATCTCTGGCTTCACCTAAGTGGGTGGTAGACGACTATGAAACTGTCTAGGAAAAAAAAGATCCTAGAAAAGGTTGCGTATCCACTCATATAGTTATAATTAATAGAATAGAAGAATAGGATGAATTTGAGTAGAGGATTGAGTTTAGCATATATTGGTGTTATTGGGTTATGATGGTGTTTGAGGTAGATTCATCTTTCAAACCTAAGAGTTATACCCCTTGTGTAAGTCAACCAAGAGTACGAAGGTTGTTTTGTTTGGAAATATTTAATATGTGAATTGTCTTATTAACCCATCACCTCGTAATATTATTAAGGTTATATTGTGACCCTTGTATTGTTTGGATTAAAACCACAACTAAAATTATAATCATCTATTTAAGATATGAGATGGTCACATTCATCCTAGATCATACTTGGTTATCTTATTTTATCACATGGTCCTTGCGTAGCGTCATAATTGAGATTGTTACCCATTCCTCCTTATAGTAAAAAGGAGTCCTTATAGATTTATTGTTGTTGATCTTTTTATGTATTTGCTATATTGTTGTGAGTTAGTTGTGAGTTAAACCTTGGTGAAATGTGATTGTTGGTCAATCAAATATGAGTTGGGTGAATTCAAGTTTTTGAACTATGGAGCCTTTGCATAATATGTAGGCAAGGCTATCAATGACGAGCCCCCAAGGAATTAGGTCTGGCCCCTAGGTCTTGTTCTCTTGTTATTACTATTGATATATATTTTATTGCATAACATGTGACTTGAATCATGTGTCAGACTTAATTAGTTAGTAGAACTAATTAGGTCTATATTAGTGATGTGGATTCCATGTCTCCACTTGAACTTGACCATGATTGTCACAACATTTGTTTACCTGACTAAGTTCTTGTAATTTTATTGATCAAATTTTGTCACATTTTCATGAAGTACAGGTTTAGGAAACAACCTTTTGTGAATTATGCAAGTGTTGGTGGTCAGAATTTGAAACTTATGTCTTGTCCTTAATTGAATTTTGGTGTAAAATTTTGGGTATTACAACATTTTATATCATAATGTGAGTACAAAAGACACAAAATGATGTGCAATATCCAATAATATATTTACAATACTGGGATACTTTATCTCAATGCGTTTACATATGAGAAATGCTTACAATGGAAGCTCATAATGTTCAAAAAAGATCACATGTTGAAAATACAGTTCTTTGATAGAAAGTGAGGAAACTAATAAAACCATGCCGAAGTACATGAAAAATCATGCACTTTAAAAAAAACGACACCAAAAAGGAGTCCAAATGTAAAAGATATGGCCCATCAAAGTTTCCAAAATGAGAATTACATAACAACAACACTGAGAAAACTAATTTTTGGAAAAAAAAAGAATCAAAAACTAAAAACCACTTGCGCCATTGCGAAGAGCATGAAATTCTACCCCATTTAAAAAAAAAATTGCACTGAAAAATAGCACCATATGGTTGAGATATCACCTCTGGAAGATGGGGTGCAAAATTGAAAAGCTCAACGGAGAAGGATTTGATTAAGCAAAAAAACATCTTCGCCAAATTTAACAAAAAAAACCTCCAAATTTAGAAGTCCGCCAATTTTAGAGTTTGATAAAAAAAATCTTCTCCCTCCCAACGATCACCCACAATCAAACACCTATCACAAGAAAAGAGAATAACAAAGCTATGGAAGCCAAGAGACTATTGATCCAAAAAAATATGAATCATTATGAATGTGCATTTTAATGATTATGCAATAAAAAATCTTTATAAAAGGATAATTAACCTAGAAATCTTAGGTGAAGATAAAACAAGATCATGACATGTGTCCTCATCCTATGACATAAGACAAAAAAAAAATATGACCTAAATAAACTTAAATAATTAGAAGAAAAAAGACCTAATAATTAAATAAATAATTAATTAAAAAATACTTTTTACTCTAACAAAAAAAACACTCAAACCATACTATTTATTCTACCATTAAATGAGAATATCTTAATATATTCAACCTCATCTTATTTTAAATTATATATATATATTTTTAAAGAAAACCAACTATTTATATTAATCAAAGACAACATCTTACCAAATAAACTTCACGTTCAAACAGCCTATTGACCAAGAGATTCCCACATTAACGAATATTCTGGTAAGCCCCCACCGGCTACTAATGCAAATACATTATACAATCCAATACAAGTCTACAGTCGACTACGGCGCAGTTGTAAAGGGAAAATTTCCTACCCAATGAGGAGGAAAATAAAAAAATTTAAGGTTTAGTCTATATGAAGGGCACACCCCATACGATGATCTGATGCTTGTTTTGGTTGGAAAATTCAGATTAACTCACGAATACCTAAAACAAGCGTTGAAAGGCATTCGCAGGGAATAACATAATAAATCGTTATTCCTCTCCAAACTTTTGTCTTCACAGGCCGGGGAAGAAAATCAGCAAAAATGGGGCAGGCGAGGAAGATCGTTGGATTTGCCTCTACAATAACAAGAAACCTCCGCCGTAATAGCGATGTTCATAATGCCCGGTATTTTGCAACTTCTAGTACCCCGCCTGTGTTCATCGACAAGAATACTCGTGTCATTTGTCAGGGTATAACGGGCAAAACTGGTACATTTCACACGGAACAAGCCATCGAATACGGAACTAAAATGGTTTGTATTTACGAATATACTCTGTTTTGCCTTTTAACGCCATTGGAATCAAATATATGGGATTGCTATCTGTTTTTAGTGTTTGTGGGACTCAAGCTCCTGATCTTCTTAGGCATCCAATTATGTAAGGGCACGATCTTTTTCCTTTAATATGTTTTCTGGTTCCCTTGTCAAAGTGATTGATATACTTAGACGAATAGGGGCTTGTAACACATTTCTTTTTGAGATCAAATCTAGCTTTCTGAGTTTTGGGCGCCTTTTTTTGTAGAAAGATTAAATTTTGATATACATTATACGGTCCGGTAACTTGTGGGGCTTTTAGTGCGAGTGAATTCTTGATTTTCTAAAATATCTTGCATTACATGCTGAAAGTTTTCTAATCGGATTGTTTCAATTTTAGTTTTCCTCAACGAGAGAGAACGAGTATAATCCTTGGGCTGTTACAGATTATGCTTGAATCAAACTTGAAATTATATGCTTTTAAAAAAAAATTCTAGATCATCTCCTTTATTAGGACCTCATTCAACCCCGGCTTTTAATGCAACAACAGAGCATTTTTACTCGGAATATTCAAAAGATGGACTTGAGGTGGTCTAGTTAAATACTGCCTCTTCTTTCCCTTGTCTTGAAACAGTTAGTTATATATGAAAAACTTTCGATCATCACAATTGCACATTCCATATTGGGTATATATAGTGCTGCTTGTCATCAAATTGCCCGTTGATTAGAGTTGTGCAAGAAAGTGGTTTGCCAGCAAATTCTTCCCGGACAATGCCCTGCGGGTTGTTTTGTTTGTACTGGGTTGTACATTTACACATAAATAGTCCATTCTTTTTCCAAGCGTATTGCATTACCATCGGCAAGACTATGTCCCCGGATATTTTTAGTCATAGAGACTTGTATGCTGAATTGTGATATCACAAAGCAGTCTCATTGGGCTGAAAATGGAACTGAAAGCATGGGTGCTTGAGCTTCTTTAAAGAGGCCTACCCCTAACACTGCTATGCTTGCAAAGATGGCCTCAGATTAAGGCAAGGAAGTGAAGTCTGAGTAAATCACCCCTGAAATTATTAAAGACCACGACATTAGTTCAACTGAGGTTTATGGTCAACTTTCTATGATCACAGAATTTGGTAAGCAATGTGAACTACTACTGTAATTCATTAGGAAATGAGATCAAATAGACCATATTATCTGTAAACAAGATCATCGAGATGAAATATGATAGCCTCTCCAATTCTTCCGATTTTGAGGAATTAGTCTAGCTCATCAATGGGGGCACAAAACAATCTGGGAGGGAGAAGTTGCTCCTGCCTCATGCCATCACTGGTCCAAGGAAAATTAGAGTAGGCTTGAATGGTATTGAAACACTTCGCAGGTGTTTTATACGTTTATTTGACAACCAATGCAAGAAACTCTAGCAACCAAATAGCATGAAAGATCTCAAATAAACTGTTTCTGGGAACAGAATTAATAGATTTCCTGAAATCCAGACAGCAAGAATATGCTCTTGAAAATCACTGCCTCATTGTGTTCGACATCATTTTCCAGTTTTTCCTATTGAAAAAGCCCACAGGAAAGAGATTTCAGCAAAGGAAGCGGAAATGATTCTGAGAAGCACCTCCAATTTATGCCACCTATGCCCTTTTCTAGTGTCGTATTTGAATAAAAAAGAGGCAAAAAAATGCAACTGTTTCATTTGGAGTGGAAATCATGGTTTGACAGTTAGAAATATAATTCCATTCATTTACAACATTCAAAGGATTTGCTTTGAAGTTGAATGACTAGGTGTAGATTGCCAAGCAAACCTGTTCAAGAAGAACAAAGGCACTTTTAAGTTTGAAACAATTATCTCACATGCTAAAGAAAAACTAGCTGAACCTCTTCATTGTCTTCCATGGATTAGCAGTTGCTGAAGCATCTTAAACTTTGCAGTTAGTGATTATGAGTTTGACAGATGGCATTCATCAATAAAAGAAAGGGATATCAAACTTCTTCTAGATTGTGGTAGATTCAACCCATATTTTGCATGGATAAAAATTTAATAATTTTTAGGAACCATTATTGGAGCAGGTAATTATATGATACACTCCCCTAGTTGGGAGGTGAAAGTTGATTTACATTGTTATTCTCGTTTATGTAGCCAAAGAACAGGGGCATGTATTGGCAAAGCTCTTGTAAACGTATACATGATATGCTTCTATCAGAACTGTGTTTTAAAAGAATCTACTAGATTATTGTCTTTGGCCATTTGACAAAGGAATACTCCTTAAGTGAAGTAGAAGAAATGTGTGGAAATTTGTCAGGTTCTAGCTCTATAATTCCTCGAGGGAAAATCAATTCAAGGATTGGACACTCTTATGGTTGTAGGTCATATTTAAGGGAAAAAACAAGTCATTGTTTATTTGGTCAGAAAGTATATTTTGCAACATGTGAGTCATGGGATGATGACATTTAAGTGTTATGATGATGCTCTGAGTGTTGTCAATTTTTTTGTAATAGGGATCATAATGGATTTCCAAGGAGTCTATTTATAGGAGTTCCAAGTGACAATGAACAACGATGGAGTTACAAAGCATTAAAGGTGTTGCAGGGACTTACAAA
Source organism: Sequoia sempervirens (assembly GCA_007258455.2). NCBI lineage: Eukaryota > Viridiplantae > Streptophyta > Pinopsida > Cupressales > Cupressaceae > Sequoia > Sequoia sempervirens. Next base: position 33,117 of record VDFB02094459.1, read on the forward strand.
GAATAAATGAGGAAATGATAAAGCGTGTTAGGTTGTCATATGGAGTTGGTGTGAATTTTGTCATAACAAGGAAGATAAAAGCATATACCATTCCACTATAGAAAAATCAGATATTAAAACTGTAACCTTAGAGGAAAGGGATGTCTTATGATCCTTGTATGTGGTTAGTTGGAGGAAGACTAGTTCTTGGCCAAAGCAAGATTCATGTTGCAGAAGTCTTTTTGAAAAAAAATTCTTTAATGCTACCTAGAAATTAGTATTTGGGTTGTAATAAATTCTGTTTGGTTTCTGTTGCTGTTCCAATTTTTGATATCTCATACTCCAGTCTTAAATTCCAAAAGATGGATGTAAATTTCAGATTTTCATATTAGCTTATTTATTTCAGCAAAGACATAATAGTATCACAACATTACAACATACATCAGATTTTTTTAAATACATACAGTAGTTTTCTAAATAGTGATAGATTTCCATCCTGTTTCCAGATGTTGGTTCACAACATGGCTGTTAGGGTCACTTTCTTGGCATTGTGGAAAAGGCCCTAGCAACAAAAGGTTTTATCATATTAGGCAGCCTGGTAGCCACGATTGATCAGCATTTGGATTTTATGGGAATCTTATAATGAAGAATCTCTTCAAAACCTTTATGGGATATTCTTAGCTTTTTTACTAGGAAATCAAAAGAGTCGCCTCTTGGATCGTGACATTTCTTACTAAGATCCAGGCAGTGTACCATTCGGACATGTTCCCACCCCCCTCACCCCCCTAAAAAAATCACCATGTTTCTGGGATGAAGATGTCCCTAGGATCTGCAAATGTGGGGAGATGACCCTCACTGTAAATTGCTTTGGAATCATGGTAAGCCTCCAGTAGTCTGAAAGTGCATTGGGATTTTTCGAAGCCTTGAACACCACAGGTAAAGAATATGGGATTCACAAATTTTGAGGACAAAGAAAAATGTTGTGAGGGCAGAGGAAAATCATGAGCATTTGAACAAGGG
>VDFB02094460.1:0-49963 GCA_007258455.2 Sequoia sempervirens
TGATTCAGCCCAACTCCGCGATGCATCTGTTCGCAAGATCGTCAGATGTGTTGAGTGACCATGACAGTTGTTCCAGCGAGCACATAAAACAGAGGATAAATAAAAGAGAAATATCAAAATGTACCTCTATAGGCCGGTACAACCTTTAGCCGACTAGATAAAGGTGTGAGTCGTTGTCTTCCACTTGAACATTGCAGAATCCTCCTAGTTATTCAGTGAATCCAACCGTCAGCCCTCAGGATTTGTCAAACACCCGTGAGTGAAGGATCAACAGAAAATACTGAAGAATGAAAACAAGCAAAAAAATGGCGAAGTATGGAAATACATACTCCCTTGAAAAAGGCCCCCTTCTACTGGAGGTCTTAGAAGCAGTTTTCTTACTTCGTCACTTCCAGGAACATCTCTTCCAAGTTGTTCCAGCTTCGCGATGGGATCAATGGTGCGCGCATTGAAGCAATCCAGCTCCCGGTGTCAAGGGTCAAAGTACAGCGTTCGTGTGAAAGTTGCAAGTTGCAAAATCATTCTCAAAATGGTAGTTGCGCCTCTACAGGCCAAGGGCGCCCTTGCTTTTGAGGGACTTAACTCAACTTTTAGGCGCCTTCATACAGTCATTGTTTGCGTAATTCTTCTAGCTACGCGATGGATCCAGCATCCAGTCAACGAGAGTCATCATTCATCAACAGCGGCAGTTTGAAGCACGAAATGGCAAAACAGGGAAATAACCAAGTCTGGTGACCTGTATATTATTTTAATAAAAGGCGACTTTTATTTTGAGGCACCGGACGTGGTTTTTAACACTTATAGCTCCCAACAGATATTTCATCTTAGTAGTTTTGGCTATGTAGTGGATGTGTCAGCTCAGCTCTAGCATCAACCGGACATCCAGAAATCAGAGTTCAACAGAGGCAATTGTGACGTTTTCAACAAGCTACAAAATAGGAAGTTAGCTAAAAATCTCTACTTTTGATAGGGGACGCCTGGAGAGTCGAACTTGGACTTTTCAGAATCAGAAAAATATTCTAAGCAAACCCAGAAGGAGAGATTTCAATTAACTCAATTAAAAAATATTAAATTTTTAGTCTCAGCATGCCAGCTTTAATGGGGCGATTTTTCTCAATATTTTAATATTGGCGCCTTTTTGAGACTCATTTGCAAATTCGCATGTTTAGTGAGACTAAATATTTTAATATTTTAAATATTTTGAAACTCCAAGTCAATTTCTAGTGAGCAAAGTGAGGTCCAATGAGATCATTCCTTTTGAAATCAGGATTTCTTCTTGCAGTTGGCACCATGAACTTCGAATTTCTTTATTTATTGCAAGATGGCGTCCATTTCTCTCACAACAGGTTGAAGAGCAAGCGAATTTTCTTCATTGAGTGGGCAAATTTTCTCAGCAATCAACATTCGAAGGCACTACAGATCTTGTTTTTCATATTTCATTGCAAATACAGGTCCAGATTAATCAGCAAACTTTAGACAAGCATGGCGATTTTTGTAGAAGCAGAAATATAAAAACTTTTGTCTTAAATTCTTCTATTCTCGTTTTAGGTTTTCTTCGTATGTCCAAGATTCAGCGACTTTTGACAATTTTGATCATCTGGGTTGGTTGTGCACAGCTTTCTCTACAAAACCCATGTGTTAGAATTTCAGGAGAAATTGCCTTGAAGCTTCAATTCTCAAAGCTCTACTTTTCTCAACTAAAATTCCTTTGCATGGTGGAGTAAAAGTCAATATTTTTCAAAACGGAGGATCTGGGTTGGCTTAGAATTAGCTTCTGCACTAAGCCCATATTTCAGTTTTTCTCAAAAAAATTGTCCTCTGGAAACCCTAAAACCCCTGCTTTTCTCGACTGAAAAGTCTTTGCATGTCAAGCTAAACGGTGTTTTTTCGCAATTCTAACATTGTGGGTTGTCTTAAAATCATTTTCTGCACAAAACCCACGTCTCAGGGTTTTTGGTGAAAATTGCCCTCCGATAGGCTATTTTTAGCCTCATCAGGGGACGTTTTAGTTTTCCGGAGAAAGTTGTCAAAACATAGCCAAGTTTACAGTCAACAGGCGAGTTTTTCAAAATGCAGTACACACAGATCGAATTCAAGACTATTGGTTCATGATTTCATCGAAACAGTTGGCATGGATTTGCATAAAGTGCTTCCAGAGGCTATCTTGGATCCGATTAAGATAAATCAAGCAATACTTCAAAACATCGAAAAGTCTGGGTTGCTAGAGGCAGCTTCACTCCCTATTTCAATTCATTGCATAGAATTCATGATGTCTTGTGTCAAGCATTACAATTCTACTACCCAAGAAATTCAGTCAGTGGATGGACAGGTGATTTGCAGTCTCAGGCCTCAGGACATTGAGAGGTGTTTTGGTATTCCTCAATATCCAAACAGTTTGGTTATTACCATGGATCAGTGTGAAAGAGCATTCAACGCTGATAAGGACATGTGTCAAAGCAAAATGGCAGAAAGGTGGTTAAAACAAAAGAAAACTAAATTGCCACACAATGTGGGTCGCGGAGAGTTCAAGGATGAGTACGCAATTTTGATCACTCTTCTTAATCGTGTTTCCGGTCATGCAAATGCTAACAAATTCCAGCCCTGGATGTACTACATCATTGCTCAAATTATTTCCAGGCAAGAGCATTATGACTGGGCCTCTCTGATTAGCGATGTTCTCCACAAGCAAATTACTGGTTTCCTAGTTGCCCACCAATTTCATATGTGTTTGTATCTCGTATACTTGATTGCCTACCAGGGTCAGTTTAGAGGGTTGAACATAGTGGGGATTCTCAGTGTAAAAAAGGTTTATCAATACTATGACCAGCTTGAGTTCACAAAGTCCGAGCGACATTTCAAGCTTGTGCAAGAAGCTTTCTTGATGTACACAGTGAGAAACCTAGACTGGGAATTGCATGTTCGTATCTCAGCGATTGCCAAAGCAGCAATGGTAGAATGGGCGGACTAGTTCATTCAGTTCCCTACCTACACCTACATCCGTGTCTATGGATATATAGGAAATCCAGCTATGCTACCTCGCTATCCTTCGGATAGGACGGTTTTCATGGAGTTTCTAAGGCAATTGTATGATGTTCATTCACATTTGCGCCACAAGCGTAAGCCAGCTGCCAACTTTCTATTGCAAATGGGAATCTACTGGTGCAAGACAGCAGTTGACGCCAAGGTTGCAGGTCATGAGTTAGAGAAATTTAATCTCAAGTACCTTGTTGATGCACGCGCATATGACCCTTGGGGTTGTTATTCAGCATGCCTTGGCAGTCGCCCTTACCACAAGCCTACTATGGAAGATTACTGGGTTAACTATGAGGATGATTTCGAGGTGTGCCGACGCAACTACAGCAGGTTCACCCTCTCTCAGGTTTTTGTCTTCATGTCAAAGGATATGGGAGGGTTGTCAGATGATGATGGCAATGTACTTCCTCAATTCTTTAGAGAACGGGTTGATACACAGCCACTTCCAGCTATTGATTGGTTTTCCAAAGAATACTCATCTGTTAAAGAGAGATCAAGTAGAGTCATTCAAAACAATATACTCTACCTGGATAACAAGAAGACAAGGAGGGTAGTCATGCCAAGTACAAAGCCGCCACCGATGGAAGTTTCACTGCCATCCTTGTCAAAACCAAAACAAAAGAAAAGGAGCAATCCTCCTAAAAGAAATAAAGTGCCTAACAATTCAAAAGGGAAGGCACTTGTTATAGAAACACATGTGGAGCCAGCCACGAATACAGTTCAGAGCTTACCAGAGCTAGAGGTATAGCCTCCCATGCCATCACCAATAGCACAGTAGTCTCCAGTTCCAGTTCACATTGATTTGGACCTAGACTCGCCACCACGTAGTGATACCTCTACACATTCACACTCATCAGAACTTCCTATGACTAGCACCAACCCTTCCAGTGAGATTAGTCGAGACTCGTCTTGGCTTGAGAATCAGCTAGGTAGGAAGAGGAGGCAGCCATCTTACATACTTGATCACTCAGATTTTGATCATGTCTACCAGGATGCACCAGATAAGAGAATAAAGAAGCAAGTTCATGTAGAGAGGAACGCTGACAAGGAGATCATAATAGAGACCGTTGCACCTCCAGAGGTTAAGAGCTTGAACGAGGTAGAAGTTGAAGACTTCGATGTGATAAAGGTCAACCTTGGTAGAAGTACACGTCAAACGGAGGTTGATTTCCTTCAGGTTGCAACGGATAGTATAAAGGATAGGGTGATAAAAGATGGAGAAGACATGGCAGCCCTCAAGTCTGAAATCCAGCAGCTTTGTCAGTATATATCTAACCTCGTGCATAGAACAAAAAAAATGTCACCGCTTCACTCCCACAGATGCTAGAGCCACCAGCAGAGTAGAATCAGCTTAATCAGCTAGTTGTATATGGAAAGCGCTTGGTAGACTGGGAGGAAAAGTTCGTCACAAGGGGCCGCTTTGTACTCACAGAGTTATATCGAAATTTGAAATTTTAAATGCCAGCGACTCATGGATCCAGGATTGGTGAGGACTTGCGGTTGACGGGACTAAGAGATGGATAACAGCCCTCAGGGAGCTGACCTCTGACTTCGATCCTGGCAGCAAAGACTTGAAGCTATTTTACTTGGAGGGACGCAGGTTGATCTTCAAGGAAAAATACGAATCTAATGGCCGAGTTGGTGAAACAAGAAGCATTATGAGCTAGTGCACTTAGATACAAGAACTTTGATGTCTGAGGAGTTTCCTTATATTCTCGGTGAGGTGGTGAAATTTTATGAGCTCTTACGATGACCCGGTCAGAATTTGGGAACATCATCCATGGAAGATATTATTTTCGGTGGGGATTCAGTTGGTTATGGGATTTAAGATCAAACTTATAGTCAATGTCAACATTATTTGATGAGGTTAAAAGGTAGAGAGAACTAAAACCAGGATAAGGCCGAGGAGATGTTGCAAGACCGCGATGCGTGCTACAGCAGTATGGAGTAGCAAATGGTGATGCGGTCAACAACCTCGTGGAGGGGTTAATTGCTCGAGATAGCAACCAGTGAACTACAAATCATGGCGTCCCACCTTTTCAGGATAGACATTAGACACAGCAATTAACTTGATGCCTCTTACCGAGTTAACTTGTTGATCCTGCCTAATGATATGTCTATCTTGGAATACATCAATGTACAGGAGGTTTTTCATTTAGTTTTCCATTTCAATGGGGCGTGCATGTTGCATGTCCATTTAGTTTAATTTGTTTAGGTTAGCGATGGTGGTTTTGGAGTTAAAAACGTATAGTTTACCACTTATTTAGGGTTTAGCAATAAAACTTTGCATGCTTGCAAGGCTGTAGTTGACTCAAGGTGAGTTCCCTACACCTTTGATGTCTATAAATAAGAGCTCTTTGCTCATTTGTAATTAACTTTTGTACGTGATAGCATGCATCGTTCAACCTTACCTATAGTATTGCTATTATGTATCTGTTCAAGAACTTTTATTATGATAATAAATAGTTGTGCAGCCTTACCTGAATGTTATTATTATGGTACTTGTTCACCTTAGTTAAATGGAGTGGCTAGTTTGATCATTTATTGTATGCATGTCTCGCCTATGCAATTTGCTGTCCTAGTTGGCTATCTTATGTTTAACAATCTTTGTTTCATATCTACACCTCAGATAGGTGTTGTCACCTCCTTGGGAATTTAGAAGTGAAGATTGTCGTTTAATGTCGTGCTAATAAGCTTTCTTTCAGCCTATGCCTCGGATAGGTGTCATCATCTCCTTGGAAATCTTGACTTAAATATTATCGTAAAACTATTCCTGCTCCTTTTTCCTCATGCTATGTTTTCTTGAGGAGAATTGGATAGATTAAAGCTTTTAGTTTAGTTGTAGTTAGGATCTACAAAACCAGAGAAAACCCTTAGCTGCAACGTTCTTGGTTTCCTTAACCTTGTGCCTCTTCTAGCTGAGACAAAAAGATAGGAGTTAGATTACTTTACTTTTTCACGCAAATCAGCATAAGAGGGAGCTTCCCCTCCTAATTTGAAGAGCAGTCATTACGCTCTGTGCATAGCTGTCCTTACCAACTCGCACCCAGAGGTGTTAATTGTTATGCCAACACAGAGGATACACAAAAGTTTCATCCTAGTTTAACAAATGTCAAAATAAAAAATTATAAATTTGAGCATATATATTATAAATATAAATAGAAAGTAATTTACTAATTTACTAAATTCAAATTTCTAACACATTAAACTAAAAAGAAAATAGAAAATATGATAGCTTGCAGCCATGTCTATGAATATGATTTTTTTTTATTTTTTTTAAATCTTGATGACAATATGAACAATGAACATTGAACAATTAATTTAATATGTTATTTGCTAATGCACCTGCAGCCATGACTATGAAATTATGAATGAAATTAAAATATGAATTAGAATATGAAACTAGTTAAAAAAAATTTAAAAAAACAAAAAAAGCAATCATGGAATCCTACCTTGTGCTTGAAAAATCCTCCCAACTTGATGTAGAATCCCTCTTCCAAGCTTCTTTCTCTTCTTCTTGCTCCTCAACTTTCTTGCACTTGCAACACTTCACTCTCACTTTTCCAATCCTTCACTCTCACTCTTTTGCTCCTCTTCAACCTTGCTGTTGGAATGAATTTGTGAGTAATTGTGAGGATTTGAGAGCATCTTATAGGGTTTGGGAGAGTTTGGTGGGGCCCATTGGCCATTAGGGCTCGGCCCTGGGCACCCATTCCAAAAAAAAATGATGTGTTTTTTTAATTTTTTACCTTTTTCTGCCTATCAGCTATGAGAGACACCTGGACATCCCCGAGACAATCGAGGGACTTTTGGGAGTCCCCCGAACTTCCTGGGGACGTCTTGACATCCCCGTCGTCTTGACATCGTCCCAAGCATCTTGACGGTGGTGGAAAAATGGTGGGGGATGTCTCCCCCACGTCCCTACGTCCCAGAGATGTCCTTGTCCCGAAAACATGGGGTTTGGGGGGACGCATCCCCATGGAACACTGTGATTTTCCAAGTATTGAGGACTATTAGTCCAATTTTAAATCTTTGTGATCAAACTTGTTGACTTGTGGATAAGATAAAGATGATATACAAATGGTCTTTGGCCATTCTAGCCAGATTGAAAAGTCTTTATTAGGTCTTGTATCTACATTTTTCTTTGACATGGATGCTTTGGGAGATACACACAAAAGGCCAACTTTTGATGATTTATGTGGTTGCCTTACTCTAGAGCAAGATAAATTAATCACTATTGGGGAATTATATCGATGGGTTCCAAAAATTAGCTCTAGATGGCCAACCATCCTATAGACGCAAGTAAACCACCTTTACAATGGAAAGGGACTCACCTAAGAAAGCTAACTTTGAATTCTCCAATCTCAAAACTTTTGAAGAAGAAATATTCTACCAAAAATTGCTCATTTTTTGGGAGAGATAATCAACTAGAATCTCAATGTTCTAAGAAAATGGAACTTCTAGAGGACACAATGAAGAAGCACTAAATTCCAAATAATAACTCTTCCTCAACTATTTTAAAAGACAAAGGCAAAGCACTTTCAGCAAATGTTTATGCCTTGACTAGAACATGCTCCTCCAAAGATGCATGGACCTTCAATTTGGAGCTTCACATCATATGGCAAAGTCAAAAGATGACCTCAATTGATGCACACAACATTACACAAATTCTCGTGGATGAATCTTCTATTTTATCGATCTTCGAATCAAGCACTATTGATTTGCAAGATGGGGAAGTAATAAATGTTTAGTATGTACCTAACCTCTTACTAAATCTTCTCTCCATCTACCAAATATGTCATTCAAGAGAAAGCAAAACAATGGAACTTTCTCCACAAAATGTTGTAGTTTGAGAATGCAAAATCCTACAATAGTCATTGGTTCCAGAACTATTGATGATGTCAAACAGATATACAGGTTTGATTCTCTTGAAAACTCCCTCGATACAAATGCTCTAGTTGCTCATGCTAATTCCAAGAGCAAATAGTGGCATGACAGATTTGGACATCTCACATAGTCAACCTTGGTAGGTGTGCACATGTCATACCACTATTTATTTTAAGCCTCAAATGTGTTCACATTGACCTACCTTACCTCTCTCTACTGCCATAAATAGAGGTAGTAGACATGGACTTTGATAATCAGCCTTGGAGAGCATGGATAGGCTTGTACCTGGCTCCTTCATGGTTTGTTATGGGAAGTTTATTCTTAGCTTCATAGAATTGTCTCTCAACATTTGTATCTTCCTATTGAATCTGAATTGTTTATTGCAAAAGGTAGTTAGCATAAATGATCCCTGCTAATTGGCACAACTGAGATGTTCCAACTTCAACATCCTTAAGGTCCTATTTCCCTCAATAGTGGTCAAACTTTTTAATGAGATCGCCTTCCAAAAGCTCTTGAAGAATACTCTCTGATGGTGTGAAATTCGTTTTGAATGGACACTTGGAGAAATTTGCAGTACAAGATAAGTAATTTCTTTGGAAAAAAATCAGCAAAATGGTAAACACCAACAAATATAACAAGCTGCTACAGTAAAGTTCTTGTACCCTAATTAATTAAGAACATCATTGTTAAAGTAACTTTCAATATATTTGCCAATAGTGGCATAGTGTGATGGTTAAGTTGTTATGGTGTTGTTCTTGCCATCAAGGTTCAAACCTCGTTGAGGTGTTATTGTTAAATGCATAGTTGAAAAACTCGGACTTGGCAAAAACTCGCAAGCCCCAAAAAATTTGACTTGGCAAAAACTCAGCAAAAACTCGACAACTTAAAAAATTGCTTAAAATTTCTTTAGAAACACATTTTCTTTGCAAAGTTCAATGACAAGATGAATCCAATGAGTCCATAAATGAGTACAAAATTGTTTTCTATTAAATTTGATTGATTTTAGTGCAATTGAGTACAAAATCGCATTCTCATGCAAAATCCTAATGGCTAAAAGCCTAGTAGTTTGATACAAATTACAATAGATAACTGAAAATGAAAATAGTAAAACTAAAAGTAAATACTAAATACAATATTTTACACCTTCCTCTTCCCTAATCTACTGAAAACTAGGGGAGAGGTAGATATTCTAGTCCTTTGAGTAGGTTGTGGCTCCTCGGTTGGCATGGAAGGCAGTGGTAGAGGCTTGACCTCTAGCTTGGAAGTAGATGGAAATGACTCCTCCTCATCCTCATGAATGTCATCCAACCCTACATCTCTTGCTGCACCCACATCCTCCATTGCCTCTCTCAAAATCAATAATCTTGTCCTCAGTAAACAATGGAGGTTGCTCATCCCACCCTGTCCAATCACTGTAAGGATCTATCTCATCCAAATCAATAGGATCCTGTGATTTTTCCTCTACCCTTATGCTCAACTGATGGTTGTATTGCACAAAGACAAGGTCATTGAGGCACTTTTGAGCTAATTTGTCCCTCTTCTTCGTGTGAATGGCCTCAAACAAGCTCCAATTGCACTCACAGTTGGATGCACTACAAGGTTGGCATGGTATGTGGAGGGCAATTCTTTGGAGATTTGGGGTATTTCCACCCCAATTTTTCCACCAAGCCTTTGCAAAATAAAATATTGAAGAGTTGGAAAACAAAGTCAAAACACATTTTATCAAATTATAATATGCATGTCAAATAAAGACTCCAAATTTTATACCTGTTGTCTAAGTGGTTCTTCCTCAAATAGCTAGCTCTGAAGAAAAGAGCCTACCCCTTCCTTTCCTGTAATTTTCCAATTCTTGGACAATGAGGTCTCTCACCTCAACCTGGGGTGCCATCCTCTGAATGCATGTCGTGAATACCTCCATAACCTCTCCATTAGGATCAAAGAAGGTGTCTAAGAAGAAAAAACGAGGGTTGAAGAAGTACCCTGCTGCATGGATGGGTTGGTGGAATTGATTGTTCCACCTATCAATAATCTCCCATATGGGATCAAATTTGAGGTTGTCCCCCATGTAATAATTTTTGATAGCCTCTTTGGCCCTATCAATGGCCTCATAAATATACCCCATTGGGCTTTGATCCCCATCTACCAAATGGAGAACTCTAACCAAGGGCTCCAACACCTACATTACAAATACAAAAAGATTAAAGTTACAAATTTATAATGAAAGACTTAAATTACAAAAAAAAATATTCAACTTGAATTTAAATTCAAAGTTTTGAAGTTACCTTCACGATCTTTGTAGCTCTTTGTGCAAATAGGTGGTCAAAGACTATGCTTGCAACCCTCTCTCCTTCAGGCTTCTTTGCATAAGATGAGTCTAGCCATGCTTGACTCACAAACATTTGTTTTAAAGCAATCAATGAACCAATAATGCTTTGCAACATTAGGAAAACTGTTTCAAACCTTGTGACACTCGATCTCACCAACTTTTTCCCTTGCGTGTGATCTCTCATCAAATTAAGAACCCAAGGGTGATTGTAGATAAATTTTGTAATGTTCCTTATATCATCTACAACCAGTGTGACCTAATCAAGTTTGCCTATGTCCTCCAAAAGAAGGTCAAGGCAATGTGTTGCACAAGGTGACCAAAAAAGTGTAGGATGTCTATCCTCGAGCAATCTCCCAGCCGCCACATACGTTGTTGCATTATCAATGATGATTTGCACCACGTTTTTATCCCACCTCCATGACAACTTCCTCCAACAATAGAGACAATGTTTCTACATTTTTTATTTTGTTGGTGGCATCCACCGATTTCGAAAAAACTTCACCTTTTGAAGTAATCAAAAAATTAAGGATGGTGCGGTTTTTCCCATCCGTCCACCCATCTAAAAGAATGGTGCAGCCATATTTTTTCCATTCTTTCTTTTGTTCTTCCACTACTTGCACCACCCTTTTAGTTACATTTGTGAGCAACCTACAAGTAGAAAGTAAAATAAGTACAGAATTTTAATTTTTAAACAAAAAATAGCTTAAATTCAACATAAATTTAGCCCAAAATTCAACATAATTTATTTTAACTTATAACTTAGCATAAAATTTAAATTAACTAACCTCCCATTCAAGTCTCTACGAGAAAGTGCCTTGTAGCCTTTTGCCGCAACTATCAATGCAGTAACCAAATTGTCCCAATAAGGACTACTTGCCACATTGAAAGGAATGTTATTGAAATACCAAAAATCAGCATATGCCATGTCGGCATGTTCATGCACCTCCCTATTCAACCCTATAGCCTCCAATGATGGCTATGCTCTAGGTGTGTTTCTGGGCACAAAAAAACTATGTGGCATACATGAAAATGTAGGCGGTGGCACTCTACTTAAAGTAGAGGAAGTGGAGGGCCTGGAGGCCGATGTGCATTGAATGTGTGGACCACAAAGAGAGGCCACAATGCTAGGACATATTTCCTCATCTAATTCTACTTGTTGATGACCATGACCACTAGCTATGCTTGCTACTATGGCTGCCCTTGTCCTCTCCCTTTGCAATTTTCTCTCTTCAGCAACTACATGTAGGGCATTCATCTCTCCTTTTATCTCTTATGTGGTCGCAGGACAAGGTTTGGCATCATGATGAGTATATCTACAAGATGATATTTGAGGCGATTTATGCCTCCACGATGTAGTTTCTAACATCAAATGCAATTAACCGATCCAGGCATCAGTCCTTCCACGACATACTTCCATGTAGGGTCTCTAGCTCCTACAAGACAAATGCCTGAAACCGGCAATGGCACGAGCATCGATGGGGCGACGCTTGAGGCTGAACCTAAACCAGAAGCTTCTCTATTCGCCATTATATTATGTATTTAGCCTACACATACAAAAAGAAAGTGCAACATATTAATCTTTCAATACAAAAGAATAACCTAAATTATACATAAATCATTAAAAAACAGCCTAAATGTGATTTAAATCAATATAAATGAGTTTAAATCAATAAAAAATCATCTAATCCAAACATTCTAAACATTTTTTATTTTTTTAAAGATGAAAATAAAAAATAAATTTAAAAAAGAAAAAATAGTGAAAATAATGAAAAAATTAGAAAAAATTAACAAAAATTAGTGATGAATCTTATTTTTTGCAATTTAAATGCAAAAAATCCTACTTTTTTTAGCATATGATGAATTTTTTTTAATTTAGATGCAAAACCAAAAACCTACCTGTGCTTCAAATTTGCCTTTGAAATTTGCCAAAAGATCCCTTTCAATCTTCTCTCCTTGATGGAAAAACGTTGGAAGTGGTGTGTTTCCTGCTGGGAAGGGTTTTTGTGTAGAGCAAAGCAAGTTTAGAATGTGTTTTTTTGTTGAGGCCTTTTTTTGCTGCAGTGGCCTATTATGTGCAACGTCAGTGAGTTTTTCGTATGGACTCATCGAGCTTCCGGCAAAAACTCGCCAGGAACTCGACAAGTTTTTTGGGGAGTTAACATGGGGAGTACTCGAGGGTCAAAAAACTTGGCGAGTTTTTGCAAACTCATTGAGTTTTCGGTGAGTCTGCCAACTATGGTTGAATGTTTAAATTGGGGATGAGGTCCCCCGTTTGTGACCTCACTGGTTCATAGCTCTGGGTCAAAAGTGTTTACCCCTTTTTTAAAAAAAAAAACAAACTTCCAATATTTGAAGGTCATGGAAAAGTGTAGATCTAATGGAAGATAAGAGGCAGAAATCCTGAAGGAAACTATAACTAGTGCCTTGATTGGGAAAGAACTAAAGTGTCAGAAACAGTAAGCACAAAAGATGGAAACTCTAAGAGGATTGGATCTAAAGGCAACAATTGATAATCCTTGATGCCAAATTATATGCACAAGAAAGACTTAGTGGAGGCTAAGAGGTAGAAGCCTTCAAGAAAAATAGATCTTGTACATTGATCACAAGAAGCCTAGTGGTTTTAGATGTAGTAAAGGGAAGAGGTGGAAACACAATTGGAAGGTTTTGATAACTATTTGTACATGCACAATTGAAGCAACAAGGAGAGATAACACAAAGGATTGTGGCAACTATGCATTGTTGTATGTTCCTTTGTACTCTATAAATAGAATACAAAGGATATATAAGGAAGCTAGTGCCTTGATTGGGAAAGGCCTAAAATGTTGGAAATAGTAAGCATAAAAGATGGGAACTCTTGAGAGAATTGGATCTTAAGGAAAATTTTGATAAGCTTTGATGCCTAATTATATGTGCAAGGCAAAGACCTCCTAGAGGTTAAGAGGTAGAAGCCTTCAAGAAAAATAGATCTAGTGCATTGATCACAAGAAGCCTAGTGATTTTAGATCTAGAAAAGGCAAGAGACAAAAACAAAATTGCAAGGCTTTGATAACTATTGGTAAGTGCACATTCGAAGAAACAAGAAGAGGTGACACAAAGGATTCTTGCAACTATACATTGGTGTATGCTCAATTGTATTTTGTAAATAGATTGCAAAGGATATATAAGGGTCAATAGAGATATACATTTAGTAGCATATAATAAGCCTATGTAATAAGTAAAAGCAAAAAAATTAATAAACTACACAAAACCTTGTGACTATATTTAACAAAAATGCATCAAAACATGTGGCTATGCCTCATAACAACATCTCAATCGTAGAAGCTTTCTTGTACATCCTCAGTAATTTATATATACATAATACAAACGAGAGTACAACATGAACACAATTGTTGCCTCATGTTAATTTTTAGATCAGATATGAATAGTAAGCAGAAAAATAAACACAGAACAGTGGACACAGAATTTTTATCCTGGGAAAACCCTTCAAGGGAGAAAAACCCAGCAAAACTTTATTAATAATAGATCAGGTACAACAATGCAAAAATAGCACTTGAGAATCAAGCCAAGATAGGCAGAGTACAAAGATATAATCCAGCAATGTCATAAGATAATTCGTGCTCTTCCTTAAGACTTTTGTGGTAGTGAACTTCCTCCTTGATCACCAAGAGAGCAAACTGAATGAAAGTTTAAATGAGGAGAGTCTCTCTCCTATTTATACAAGTCCAGGAGTAAGATGGGCGAAATTCTTCACTTGATCCAACATAGCAATGTTGATAATTGTTTATTGTTATTAGGCCGACATGTCTTCTGCCTTATGTGTGAATTCTTTCGAGGTAATACCTCCCGAAGCTACCCAAAAACATTAACACTCCCTCTTAGCTAGGGAGGTATTCTCACTAGCAAGGACTTCTTCATATCATAGGGAAGTCTTCCATGAGTCCCACTCAAGGGTATCATGTCTCGTCATGGACTCTCTCAACATGACGTCCACAATGGCTACACCTAATTGTGGGAAACACAACTCAGTCTCAAAGATGTGTTCTGTACAAGGGCTTTCACCTCATATTTCTCCGTCTTAGAGAATATACGCTACAAGGGTTTTCACCTCATATTTCTCTGTCTCAGAGAAATATACACTACAAGGGCTTTCACCTCATATTTCTCCGTCTCAAAGAAATATACGCTACAAGGGCTTTCACCTCATATTTCTCCGTCTCAGAGAAATATACGCTATGATAGATCAGCCCGTCGTTCTATCTATTCCCCTAACATAGGGAGAATATCTTAATGATGTTGTAACTCCCTCTCAGCGAGGGCGACATTCTCCACCCCAAGCTTGTGTTGGAAGTACACAAACTTCACCCTGGAAAGAGGCTTGGTGAGGATATCAGCTGTCTAATCACAGTACAAATATACTAGAGCTGGATTGCTTTCCTCAACACCATTTTTGACCCTGCCATACTTGATGCCCCCAATGTTCCAAACACTTGCTCTACCTCTTAGCTGTGAGTCCCAGACTTCACAACCCCTTGCAAGATCCCTGCCTTGACTTAACCTGATTTGAGTAGATTCTTCAAAACTACTCTCTCCACCACTACAAGAACCCTGCCTCGGCTTCCTTCACTAAGCTAATCCATCCTTTCGATACATTCCTGCAAAACCTTCCATGCTACTTGGTCGGGTTCAAGCTACTCAGACTTCTCATCCAAGTGCCACCACAAACACCTTTTCACACCTTCTACAGTACTAACTCCCAACTAAACTCAGACCAAGCACCCACATCAACCTCTTGACCTCCTCGTCCATGGTTGCCTGCAATGCTTGCCCCAGTGGAACGGCCTCCATCCCACACTTCTGGCACTACTCCTAGCAACACCTCTAACTGACTTGCGAGAGTCCAACCCTCCTTCCTTCACTCCAAGACTTAGTCCTCTTCAACCTCATCCCAGATCACCCTATTCTAAATAGGTTTGCGCTGCTACCAATGTCAAATCCAGGTTGACTGCCTTGTGCAATTCCCATTCTCTGCAACTGGAAAAGGCCTTCCAAAGACTTGGCACCTGGCCTTGCAACACTGCAACCCACTTAGCTGACACCTTCACACCTCTAGCCAATGGATCCGCATCCTCGCTTCCTCCACTTGACCTAGTCTCCAACTCTCCTTTAAGACCCACCTATGACTCCACTTCGAGCTCAAACATTCTGGCATACTTTCTCTAGACTCCACTTCTGCTTTTCAATGTCAAAACTTCTTCTCATCGAGCCACTCTAGTTCCTCGTGACATGGGACTCCATGGGATCGCCCTACGCCCATTCATATCCAAAACATTTCCACCACAAGTGCAACTCAACTTACGCCTGCTGATCCACTTACTCCGATTCGTGTATCCCTAGATACTCTGCCTCTTCATTCCCACCTCCAAGATGGTTCTACTGCAAACCCACCTAAGTCTGCCTTGGTGCCTTCCAAAGACACCCCTTTCTGCATTACTTCACCCATACTGAGCAGCCACCAAACTCTATTGTGTTTCTTTTGCATGCCCATTACATTGCCTCTTGGCACGCCTCACGCCCAATTCTGCCTATAACACAACACCAAAAGCTCCGTCCAACCTCCTTTGTGCTCACTCCTCATGGATGAAACCTTTGCAACACCTTCATCAATGCCTTATTGCACCGACTTGACTCCGCCAAAACTCCTAGTTCAGACTTCCCATTCAACTAACCTTGTCCAATCCAATTGATAAGGATTTTCCCTTATGACTTGGCCTACTCGGCCTCCTCATGGTCTCTCCCACCTCAAGGCCTATACGCCACCTAATTTACTCCTTGGATCTGTCCTTGACAACATCCTACTCCCTGAACTCAGTGTCTAACTCAAGTCCCCAATATCTGATGAGGACCCCTATTCTAAACATATACTGCAATTCTAGAAGCCTCTACCCATAGGAAATTTTGCAAACTCTGATCATGGATCATAGCCTTCGCTGCCTCTACTATAGATTTGTTCTTTCTTTTGACAACTCGATTTTGCTAAGGATTGTATGGAACACAAAACTCCCTCTTGATCCCTGCCTCAATACAGAAATTACGAAATCCTCGAAAAGTGTACTCCCCTCCATTATCTGATCTCATAACCTTAATCCTCTTCCTTGACATGTTCTCAACTTGTGCCTTGAATTCTCGGAATCTATCAAGGACTTCCTCACAAGCAAACCCTACCCAATTTCAACACTCAATAAAATATGATTGCAACAAACTCAAATTTCAAATACAATTTGTAATACGAAAAAATGATCCCTTGCATTCATTTGCCTTACATGTCATTTCAATCTACCATCTTATTCTTCACAATCTGTACTATCTCAAATTCATGCATCTACAATCTCTTTTCACTATCACCTTGATTGCATTCAGCAACCTTCACCTGTGGTCTTGACCTCTATTCATACGATGGTCATCTTACTCTCCATCCTACACCATCACAACACCTGGTTCGGACAACAATTTTGTTTTCTATTTTGATATGCTCAGTCCACGTAGCTCTCTTACCACTCCATTGTTTGCTTCTATGTGCCCGACTTTAATTTTGTATTCCTTTGCTTGTTTGAAAACAAGCTCTCATTAACGTTTCTTTCTGAGAAAGATCATTCCGCTCCAAACTTTGCGCGGCCCCTCTGGTTTTCACCCGCGTCTTCTTTTTCCTCATGCGTTGCCTAGTTACTGTGTTTAGCATACACTTAGATGTGCATTTACTTATGCCAATAGTTGTGGCTCGACACCTCTACCTGAAGTGTAGCCCCTTCACACCTCTCCGACTCTTGAATTAAGCACTTTCAGCCTTTTATTTCACTCACAGCAGCCTCTTCTCACGAGTTCCAAATCATCACCAATATTCAACCGCTGTATTTCAGCAATCTTTAGAGGTCAACTCCTCTCTCCTACAAGCAACTCTAAATGCAGTATCCTCCATAAAGATAAATTTCCACGATACCAAGTGTAAGTTGAACTTTGAATTCCCCATCGACACAAAGTACCACTCTACCATCAGACACCAAGACACTCGAAATTTCATCTGGAAGAGATGCTTCAAGCAATTGTGATTGTAACAGAGTGTCCAGATTTGGCAAGGCTAACTCCCACTCTTCTCTAGCAAACTTCTGGCATGTCTTATTATCTTTCATAAAGAAATCAAACTTAGATCACCATACCTTCATATATTATTTATAGGATATGCAGATTACAGTCTGTTGTAGTACAGCGACCTGCAACTAATAGCATGCAAGGCAACTAAGAAAGCAGAAATTACAAACTGCAATTTAGAACTTGGATCGAAGTCTATGAAAGAGCTGAACCAACAAGCAGAGATCAATCGATCCCTTCTCCAAAACGTCTTTATGATGCTAAGAGGCGGCACTAATACTCCCTGGTGGTATGTGACCTCCAAGCAGTTTCGATGCACAATCTGACTTCTTCCCTAAAAATCGAATTTCATCTGATGCTTACACAACTGTGCCTGGGTTGCCTATGAAAACCTCCAGAATATCAAACTGCTTATCATCTAGAAGGTGCGCCCAGATTTCATATCAGGCATATCAACTTCTACAAATTCTAGAAGATCATTCTCTTCTAGGGTAATGAGTACCCTAAACTTCCAAGAGTTGAAGTTTGAAGCCCCATCTAGCCTATCTTCTACCTTGACACCGGTCACCATCTTCTTTTCCGAGTAACTGCCCCAACAAAAAAATGTCTTCCACACAACCCGGAATTATGCTTAGTCAAATCTGATCAGTTTTCTTGAACCTGCTCTGATACCATGTTAATTTTTAGACAAGATATGAACAGTAAGTAGAAAAATAAACACAGAACAGTGGACACAGAATTTTTATCTTGGGAAAACCCTTCAAGGGAGAAAAACCCAGCAAAACTTTACTAATAATAGATCAGGTACAACAGTGCAAAAATGGCACTTGGGAATCAAGCCAAGATAGGCAGAGTACAAAGATATAATCCAGCACTGTCATAAGATAATTCATGCTCTTCCTTAAGACTTATGTGGTAACGAACTTCCTCCTTGATCACCAAGAGTGCGTACTGAATGAGTGTTTAAATGAGGAGAGTCTCTCTCCTATTTATACAAGTCCAGGAATAAGATGGGCGAAATTCTTCACTTGAGCCGACCCAGCAATGTTGATAACTGTTTATTGTTATTAGGCCGACTTGTCTTCTGCCTTATGTGTGAATTCTTTCGGGGTAATACCTCCCGAAGCTACCCAAAAACATTAACACCTCACCCATTCCTCTCCTCGCCCCTCCCCCCCTTTCTCTCTCTCTAGCTACCAAGAGTTTACATCCAGATATAATGCAAGTCTCACAACAACATACAACAGGACCACTAGCCCTGAGTATCATTACCAATCACCAAAGGAATGACCAAATATCTCCTCCCTCCTTCCTCATTTCACCCTCACTCATGACCAGCATTGTATCAAAACCCTGACTCCCTCCAGGTCCTGGAAGGACCACATATCTCCTGCAGTAGGTCACAAAACCAGAGGCACCAATCTGTCTATCCAGTTTGATTGTCATCATGCCTTAGTTAAAGATGTAGGGTCCCAAGCCAGTCCAGTGACAGAATGACAAGCTTATTACTCAACAAGTATCCTGTTGTATGTATCCATATTGGCTGAAGCTGCATCATAGTCAGTGCCTCCACTACTGGGTGAAAGAAATAATCAATCAGTCTTACAGATCTACAGCACCATTGTAGAGCCTGACACATAAGGCCACGAACTCATGTGAGAAGAAGCTAGTTTTCTTAAAAAAATATATTGGAATGGTGAACAGATTTTTGTCCCATTGTCACTCCCTAGTCAGTAATATTTTTCCTGACCTTATAGTAGACTGAAAATCTGGAAACAATTAGCCCTTAAGTTATATCCCAAAAAATGCAGACTCTGCAACTGCTAACCTCTTGGGTATGCATATATGATCAAAGGAGACCCGTCTAATGAACTAAAGGAACAGCATATCCAAATTAAGAGGATGTCATACGGAAAAATGCCTTATTATAATGAGAAGAGCAAATAAAGGGAAAAGTAGACACAAAATAAAAATAAAAAAAACTCTCTAATGACACAGCACAATTAAATTCCAAAAACTAATATTATCCATAGAAATGGAATAAATAAAGCATAAGGTTGCAGGATCACTATATTTTGAAAATAGAGTCTATGGTTAAATCAAGGGAAAATTGGTGGGAAGGCAATACACAGTAAATTTCCTGCACAACGTCATATCATTGTCAAGTAGCAAATATCATGCCATGACTCCATAGTCCATACAACACAACCAAAAAAGCACATAAACTGCTTACCTAAATTTCTCTAAACGAACAATGAAACCTGTCATTGATACTGAAAATAGCACTCTACTTGTTGCCTATATCTTAAGAAATAGAAGCAACTTTGTCCCACTATTCAGTGACCAGAAACATATCAAATTAGCATATTCTGTTTAAGTCCTCAAACTGGTACCAAACATCAATGAAAAAAACGCAGCAAGAACTTGGGCTAAGTTAGCACATCTAATATGTCTGAATTTGTTGAGCTCCTCGTATTATCAGGCAAAAAAAATTTCCTTGCAAAAGTTTCAGCTTTTTCCTCTGTTTTAACTTTTGTTTGGCTAGCCTAAATATAAGACCTTAATTAACAGTCATTTTGTCTCTGTATACCATCACAACTCTACATTCTATAGTTTGAAATTATGAATTTTCCAATTACTTTGTCATTGTAGTATGGCTATTTTTTTACAAAATGCTGTTCTGTTAGCTGCATATGTATTCTTTAGTTCAGAAAAGCAAGTCCAGCGAACTTAGATTATGAAACTCCAGAATTCTTGACCAAATATTGACCTGGAAAAGTTTTCTCTTCAACAGAATTGTCTCTCTCAGGGAAAGCGCAATTTTGAACGTCTTTTGAGGATTGAGAATTTCCATTAACATTCAACAAATATTCAACCTCCATAACATCATCATCAGTGACTGGGACCATTGTTCCGTCTCCTTCAACCTAACATGAGACAAAAAAATCCAATAAGCACAGAAGCACAAATATTTAAGTTATTACAAGCAAGATATGATACATCTAGAGTTAATCAAAAATAAAAACAGGAAACTATCATTAGAAAGTAGAAACCTTTGATCAAATAAAACTACTCACCGATAATCTTAGACATGATGGCTTAAATACATATTGTATTCATCAAATAAATATCTAGAAGACAAGATGATTGAAAACAGATTGTAATCTAAAACCTAATTTCTTAAAATAATGCGACGAAAAACATTGTTTGGAAACTACCTCAAGATAGCTTTCTCAAGATTAATTTTAATGGTGCATCTAAAGGTAACACTAGTTTGGCGGGGGGGATTGTAATTTGCAATTCCAAAGGTTCTCTTATTCAAGACAGCTCTTTCTTTTTTGGCAAAAGTTTAACAATGAAGTAAAATGGATGACAGTGATGGTGGATTAAATTTGGCTCCTCTAGATGACAGTTGCAGCAGGTTATTATTGTAGGATATTCACTCAATGTTATTTATGGACTTAAAAAACAAGTTTGTGTCAACTGGAAACTTTGGAGCTTGTTACATGAGGCAATTGATCTGCGCAAAATGTTCTCTTTTTTTCACTACTTTAGGAAAGGCAATAAATCAGCAAATTTCCTAGCCAATGCTGGGGTCAACCAAACTCCTTTTTCTGCTCTTGTGAGTGGCCCTAGTGACACATGGCCTCTTTTAAAAAAACCTCTATTGGATGGTGACCCCCCTTGATCTCTTTGGAGGACCCTAAGTATCCTCCTTTCACCTATAGGAGTGTGTTCTTGTTATTCCAACTTTAATATTTCCCTTCTGTTTTGAGTTTTCAATCCTCAATCATTGTTCCTTTTTAGTTGTGTTAGCATCACATTTATATGAGGGGGGTTGTATTCATATTGTATGGCATTCCACACATGCTAACACATGCTGTCCTTTCTATTCCTATCATGGCAGCAGTTGGTTGTTCTGTGGTTCTCTGCCGGATATTCATGGCATCTTATTTGTCCTTTTCTGTGCTTTGGCTAAGGTTAGGTGGTACCTGCTTGTGTTTGCATTTCTTTCTTAAGCGTCTTAGGCATCATTCAGGGGCTACTAGGACCTGTTTCTTTGTGGGAAAGTGTCTGATCATCACTTGCACTCTATTTTTTGCTGCCCTAATTCCTCGCTATTGAATCTAGTTAAGATTGTTCTTTGTAAAGATGGTTTGGGTAAAATAGGGAAGCCTCATTCTAGGGCCTCAATCCTAGCAGATTTCAAGTCTAAGTTAGAGGTCACAGTGGATTATGAATGTTTATGGTGATGGACTTCTGCTCTGGTGCTCCATCATAAAGATTTGGATGCTTCTCAGTCACTTGCATTTGGTTCTGATGGTGGGTTTCTAGTGCAAAACAAAAAGGGGGTTCTGTTGGTGTATGCTGGTATACCTGGTTTTGGTTCAATTAAGGGTCCTCAGGCTGTATCTCAACTAGTAGATGTTTATGCTATTTAAAATAAAATGTTGACCATGAAACAAGAGCTCCAAGCTCTTTCTTATTTCTATCTTGATCTTTGAATGGGTGTGAAAACGTTGTTGGTGTCCCATAAGAATGGAACCCTAGAAGGGGCTAGTACTTTTATGCTACCTTCTTTGGCTGGGAAGGTGCTCATTCATGGCAGGAAGATGCAAAGGTCATTCAAGGTGTATGTTCTGAATCCTTGGCTAGTTCTCATGGAAGTGACAATCTGGCTCCAAAACAAGTTGTGGTGGCTATGCAAGGGTAGAATGTAATGTTGGGCATTTTGGAGGCATCAATGGATGGTGTGGGTGGTAGTGGGGTTACCAAGCTGTAGCTTCTTTGCAATGTTCTAGGTCTTAGAATTTTTCATTTATGAACTTTTGGTTGTCTTCCCCTATTTTACACTGGGTTTTTTTATGATTTTGTTCTGTTCCAGTCTCTGGTTGGACTTTTATGTGGTTATGTTGGTCCATTTCAGACTGTTCTTTTAAGTTTTTTGATATTTGAAGGGTGAGGGCTGCAGTAGATCCCTCTCTACTAGTATCAAAAAAAAATTGTTTGGAGAGAAAAGAAAGAAAAATATGCATGTATTTTGCTTGAAAATATACACATATTTTACAACACAGAAATTTATCATCCAAATAAAAAATGATACTGATAAGAAGAGAAAGCAATAAAAGGAGCTAAGATATTTGAGTATATAGAATTTTTATTAATCAATCAAAGTGCCCAAGAACAGTACCCAAGGTCAATCACTTGTGCTACTAGGCTATAGAGTTGCCTGATTTGCATTTTGTAACATCCCCAATGCTATGCTCCACGGGGTTTCAGGGACGGGGACGGCAAAGTACGGCAGGACGAGTTTTCGGTATGGGAGTACTTTTGGGCCATTTTTTAGGGGACAGTAGGGGACGGCTGATAAAAAAATAGGGAAATTTTTAAAAATATAGAGAAATTTCAAATGTTCATAGCATAACATTGATAATGCATTCATCATAGACATTGTATAAGTTTAATACATATCATTAGACTTGAATTGAGATTTCAAATGAGAATCAACAAACAAATTAACAAAATTCAAATGCTTTTCATTATCAATGTGCATACATATCATATAAGAATCTTATAATTATAACAAAAATGCCCAAAGGCTCCAAGTTTCAACTATGAAATGACATAAACATAAAACTAAGAAAGTATATGGCTGTCCCTAATCAGCAGATGGTAGGTCTAAATCAGCATTGCCATCGGAGCTCGAGTCTGAGTCACTGTCAGTGCCAATAGAAGGGGTTGCCTCAACGAATGGAACCCCAACCAATCCCTCCTGTACATCCTCCTCCTCAATCTGCATAGCATCTTCGGGATTAACATCCCAACATAAGGCTGGAGTTTGATGATACTCAATAGACTGGTGATCCTGTAGCCGCAAAGCACTGTGTACAACCACCAACTTCTTCGATTGTCTAGAGGTAAGGTTGTTCTTGACTGATTGGATGAAGCTATATGTGGACCAATTCCTCTTTGCAGTAGAGGAACCGGCAACCTGTGAAAGAAGACAAATGGCAAGTACTTTCAACTCTGGTGCATCCTTCCCATGCCACGTCCACCATTCAATAGGGTCGGTTTGAGCCAATGTAGCTCTATCCGTCCTCGCCTCTGGTTTTCCAAAGGTTGGACCATGAAGATTGGCAAATGCAAGCCACTGTGTGTGAAGTAGAGTAGATTCCTCTGAAGAATACATTTTTGTAAGTGCCCTCATGAAGCCTTATTTCACCCTTCATCATGAGATGGAGGCACTCTCCCAAGTCTCGATGCATAACATTTGGGATTGAGAGCATAGGTTGCCATATGAAGCGGGGTGTTCATAATGTCCCACCGTCGCGTCACAATGGGCGTAAGATGCTCCTCATAAAATCCCAAAGTAGGGTCCTTGCTATGAATTGCTTGCTTTATCTGTCCAAGCATGCTTTCAAAGGTCTCATAAATATATCCAAGGCTAGGAGAGTCAATATCAACATATCTAATCACTCGCACAATAGGCTAGATGAAAGAGCAAACATATCTGCAAGTGCAAACAAGTTACAAAAATTAAAATCATCAAAAAGAATGGACATGTTTCACAAGTTAGAAACTTAGAATTAAATTAACATTTTAAGATTAAGAATTAAATAATAAAATCAGCAATGCCAATTTTCTTACCTCATTGTGGACCGCTAGTCATCATCAAGGATTTTTTGTTCACACTTCTTCCCTCTAATGTGCTTGACTCATGCCATCTACCCCATTTTGTATTGACGACCATTAATTGTAGAGCCTCTTGAACCTCAATAATCCTCTCTAATAAAATGAAGTAGCTAGCATATCTAGTCTCCACGGGCTTGAGGAATTCCTTCCTCGAAAATGTCCTAAATAAAGCAAGTGAAGTGTGATGGTTGCAAATGAACATTTGCACATCTCTAGCCTCTAACACCACTGCCTTCACCCAATCTATCTTCCCAATGCCCTTCAAGGTATTGTTCAATGCATGCACACAAGGGATCCAAAAAATGTGCTTATAAGCACTCTCCACCATCAATCCAGCTAATTTACACACACAGGCTAAATCGGTCACTACCTGCACAACATTAAAGGCTCCAACCTACTCTATGGCATCTCTCAAAATCTGAAATTGGAAGGTTGCATCCTTCCTTTTCCCCGAACAATCTATAGCTCTAAGAAAATAAGAGCTTACTGACCTAGTGACAATTATATTGATGAGTGGTCGATGTTTGATATCAATTCACCCATCCATGACTATGGAGCATCCATCTCTCATCCATGTTAGTCTCATATCCTCCATCAAAATACTCACCTTGGAGTACTCTCTATCAAGAAGGGTGGTGCGTAGCTTAGTTTCTCCAGGTGGAACATATGAGGGACCAACAACTATAATATCTTTGCACATTTGTTTAAAATATGGCAAACATGAGACATGAAATGGTATGGCATTAGCATAAAAAAAATTAGCAATAAAGGAATCAGCCCCATCTCGTAATGTAACATTAAACATATCCGCAACATTAATACTTCTCTTCTTTCCCCTAGTAGAACCCTCTCCCACATGAGAAGCAAGATCCACCAATCTTGTAGGCATTGCCACACTAGGCAGCAAACTCTCCATTGGAATCCCTTTACCTAATGCCTCCCCCTCCATATGCAATCTAGTTGCCTCAATTTTCTCAGCTTGAGTTATTTTTCTACAACCTTTCACCCCTTGACCACCTATCCACAAAAGATGGCAATAAACTCTCATATAGCTGCCCCTATATTGTTTGCCACACAAATAACACTCCCATACTCTACTACCCCCTGAATTTTTTTTCTTATCTTTATCAACTCTTGTTGCAAATTGTAATAGAGGCTTTTTGGGGTTAAATGGGCCTTTCGCATAGGTTTTGAGGAGTTGGAATGGACAATCAAATGGGTTTGAACTTGCTGACCATGGTACACTCCCACTCTCTGAACACCCCCCAATGTTTGCCATACTTCTAGGTCTACTTCTTTCTTGCATTTGAACTTGAACATCCTCACTATCACTACCACTGCTGCTCATGGTTATTTTTTATAATAATTTCTGATTTCAAAGAGAGCTGCAAGTTCAAATAAAAATAAATAAACCCACAATGCCCTTCCTATGTGTTGAAAAACTTGAAAATTTGGAAAACAAATTGCAAATACAAAAAAAAGATGAAAAACATACCTCTAGTGTAGTGGAATTGATGCCCTAATCTCCTCTTCAACCTGCTATTATCTCCTTTAGCTTGCTGCTCTTATCTTGCTCTCCTTCACCTCAAAATACAAATGTAGAAATGAGCTTCTTTTTTTCATTTTGATTGATATAATAGGTTTAGGTTTTGTTAAAATGGATGGGGGGGGTCCTTGTAGGCCTGTCCATGCCTTTTTTTTCTTTTGAAAAGTGTATTTTTTTTAAAAAGGCATCACAAACAACGTTGGGCCGTAGGGGACGGCTAGCCGTACCCGGTATGGTCTAGGGACGTCCTGGCCATGTCGGGTACGGCTAGCCATCCCCTAAGTCCCCTGCAAGTTTCTGAACCATTTTGGAACAATTTCCTTTTTGATTGCAAAAGGGGACGGGTAGGGGACGTTTCCTAGCCGTCCCCACATCCTCATACCGTCCTCGATACAAGAACGAGGGTAAAAAACCAGGGGACATGTCCCCATGGAGCATAGCCCCAATGGGATCTGCCCTAAAATTTATGATTTCTGCCCTAGACTTCTGATTTATGTTTCTGCACTTTTCCAATTTAGTTTTTTGCTCAAACCCTAGGACTGAACTCTGATTTTTATTTTCAGAATGATAAACAATTATAGGCATCCAATAAACATATGTCAAACATCCATAAAACTATGTCAAACATATAGATATCATCAACTATGATAACCATGGAAATCAACCATCCAAGTGCTAAACATAGTTCCAATAAATCTGATTTCTGATTAAAGGAGTCTGCTGCTACAAAACTGAATGTTTTGGACTGATTTTACAATGAATTCATGGGCTCAAACATGACAAACATATGTCCAGATTTTTGCTCTGCAAATCAGACCTAAAACTATGATTGTACATACCAAATATATGCAAAATAGTCTTCAAATATCAAACCCTAGATGGGTGAATTCCTCCTTGCCAAGCACTTAGGGTTTGCTGCTCCAAATATGCTAAATCGCCCTCCAAAGTGGTGCTCCAAATTAGGGCAAAACCCTAATGCAATCTGCTCATAAAATGCTACAATAATGCTGTTCCAAATCTAATCTTCAAATCTGATTATGCAACGACGCTCCAAACCTCCAAATGTCTCCAATGAAGCGCAATTAGAACTCCGTCATGAGTTCTCCACAAGATGAGCTAGGGTTTTGTCCAACTCACCACATTCACAAGGGTTTTCATCCTTGGAATAAAGCCCAACCAAAGTTGCAGCCAAAGAGAAGAATCTCCAAAATGAAAATAGGATATGAATGGATGCTCCAATGACCCCAAATGTTTTTATATTATAGCCAACTTTCCCCTCCGAATCTGGCCGACCTTCTCAAAGCAAAAATATTTATTTTATTTGCTTTTTTTTTTTACCTTTTTCTCCTCCAATCTTGGCCGACCCCAATAAAGTATTCTTATTTTGTTTTATTTATTATTATTTTTTAATTATATTATTTATATTTTAATATTATATAATATATATTCTAGTGTTTAAAAACACTATTAGAATAGGGTGGATTTAGGGCAAGAAAAATGGGACATTACAGTCCTCCCTTCCCGGAATTGCTTGCCCACAAGCAATTGCAAACCTGGATATTGCAAAACATCCTCAAGTGGCAATTCTCTCCAACTAGTCAAGTACTCCATGATCACCCTACTCCTCAACTTGTGGCTACTCCTCCCATAGTGAATATGAAGAATAGTATGTCAAGTGAGTTTGGTATGAAGGTGGTATTCAATGGACTATCCGATGGAGCTCCCCAAGTTGTTTCAGCCAAAAAGATGGAAAACATATTTAGGCATGGAGATATAGCTTGGGCTACACAATGTCTTGTTCTTCCCAAATCATCAAGCAACAAGCCTAAGTATCAACATGATGATTTACAACCCATCTTGGATAAGCATAGTCTTATATATAAGACCTAGCTCTAGTCCATTCGCCTCTTCCGTAGTGTTCGTCAAGAAAAAGGATGGAACTTTACGCATGTGCATCGACTATCGAGCATTAAACAAGAAAACGATCAAAAATTGGTATCCAATTCCCCAGATCGATGAGTTATTGGATGAATTGCATGGTGCAGTCTATTTCTCAAAAATAGACTTAAGATCGGGGTACCATTAAATAGGAGTTCGTGAATAGGACATCCATAAGACTGCCTTTCGTTGTCACCATGGTCAATATGAGTTTTTGGTTATGCCTTTTGGCTTGACCAATGCACCCGCCACATTTCAATCTTGTATGAACCACATATTCAAAAAGCAATTATGGAAGTTTTTGCTAGTGTTCTTTGATGACATACTCATATATAGCAAGACATAGGAAGATCATTTAAAGCACTTGAACGAAGTATTGAGGATCATGGAAGTGGAGTCATTATATGCCAAAGCCTCTAAGTGTGAATTCGGTATGACCGAAATCCTATACTTGGGTCACATTATTAGTGCTAAGGGGGTACAAGTCCACCAAGAGAAGATCTAGGCCATCCTAGATTGGCCCCCACCAAAGACCCTCACCAAATTACGTGGCTTCTATGGGCTATGTAGTTATTATAAAAGATTTGTAAAAGGGTTTTCCCAACTTGGGGCTCCCTTAACAAGCCTCACCAAGAAAGGAGCATTCTAATGGACCGATGAGGCACCACAAGTATTCGATAAGTTTAAGGAAAACATGAGTAGTTGTCCAGTTCTTGCCCTACCTGATTTTAACCAACCCTTTGTACTAGAATGTGATGCATCAGGAGAAGGGATTGGGGCAATCTTAATGCAAAATGGGCATCTTATTGCTTTCGAGAGTAGGAAGTTGAAAGATAATGCAAGACTATACTCTGCATATGACAAAGAAATGCTTGTCATAATGCATGCATTGGCTAAGTTTCGACAATACTTGGTCGGTGGGAAGTTTGTTGTGAGGACGGACCATAATAGCTTGAAGCATTTCTTGGAGCAAAAGGACCTCAATGAAAGGCAACAAAAATGGGTTAGTAAGATCCAAGCTTACGACTTTGATATCAAGTATATTAAGGGTAAGAGAAACATGGTGGCCAATGCCCTATCCCAAAAAACCTACTATTTGCTAACTATCCGAAGTCTCAACTAGGTGGAAGGCACATTTACTAGTGGAGTATGTAAAGAATACTTTTGCAAATGAACTATTGGAGGGACGAGAGCAAGATGACCAATACAAGGTAGTAGATGACATCATCTATTACAAAGATCGGATCTACTTAGTGCTAGAATCAAAACTAAAAGAGAAAATCTTGAAGGTCGTCCATGAGACCCCATTGGCGGGACACTTAGGGTACTTCAAGACCTACAAACAAATTAGGGAAAGGTTCACTTGGAAGGGCCTCAAGGATGATGTCCTTCAATTTGTGAGGGAATGCACTACATGTCAACAAAACAAGGCAGAACATACTTTCCCCACCGGATTGTTGCAACCTCTTCCCATCTCGAAACAAAAATGGGAAAGCATTTCAATGAACTTTATCACTAGACTCCCTAAGGTCTCTGGTAAAGTTTGTATCTTTGTGGTTGTCGACCGATTAACCAAGTATGCCCACTTTTTCGCAATTCCTTCCGAGTATAAAGCACCACAAGTTGCCGAACTATTCTTTAAAGAAATATTTAGGCTCCATGGGCTCCCCAAAAACATAGTAAGTGATCATGATAGTAGATTTCTAAGCATCTTTTGGACGGAATTATTCAAGCTATCAGACGGACCCCAAGTACCAGCTATCACCCACAAACCAATGGGCAAACCGAAATTGTGAATAAATGGGTGGAAGGCTACATGTGTAACTATGTAGCAGGTCAGAAGAAGACGTGGATTAAGTGGCTTCATTTGGGAGAATATTGCTACAACACCACTTACCACATGTCAATTGGTATGACACCATTCAAGACACTATATGGGTATGATGTATCATCCTTCTTAGATTTGGCCTTTGGTGAAAGTAAGGCACCCAAGGCCAAAGAGTGGGTCCAAGAATGCCAAGATATTCTTAAATACCTCAAGAATAATTTACACCATGCCCAAAACCAACAAAAGATCTATGCAGATAAACACTGGGTTGAGTGAAATTTTGAGGTTGGAGATTTGGTTTACCTCTTCCTACAACCATATCGGCAATCATCCTTGAAGAGAAGTGGCATCGAAAAGCTAAAGCCCCGATTCTATGGACCTTACAAGGTGATCAAACAAACAGGAGAGGTGGCATATGAAATAGAACTCCCAGAAAACAATAGAATAAATAATGTATTCCATGTATCATGCCTTAAGAAGGCATTAGGACAGCAGATCACACCTTCCACTACTTCTGCCCTTGAATGAAGGCAAGTTGGTTTTGACTCCCGACAAAGTGATAGACACAAGAGAGAGAAGGTTGAGAAATAGGGTCACCAAAGAATACCTCATCAAATGGAAAGGTCTACCTATGGAAGATGCTACATGGGAGAATGGCCAAGTCTTCCAACATCATAACCTATGAATGCTTGTGGGCAAGCATTTTCAAGGAGGGGAGACTGTCATAACCCCATTCTAAAGCTAAGGCCGACCACCATTTAACAAAGTTAAAAATATATTAAATCTGGCCAACTAGCATAAGAAACTATTAATATAAAATCTGGCCGACTAGCATAAGAAACTTTAAATAAATTAATCTTTACACAAATCACCAAGGTTAGAAGCAGCGACTAATTATAGAATGTTTATAAAATGCAGCGCTTAAATACATGCAGTGATTGATAGTCAACAAACAATAATAAATGCTAATCGCTAACTAAAAGACATGTCCCTCTAAGTGGACATTGCTCTTCAAAGAGACATGACATTCCAATTATGACATTAAGATATAAGAATGATAAGAAGTGAAGAGAAGAAGGCATCAATCAGGTTTGAAGAATTAATACATTTCTATTGAGCAAATCAAGGCACTCCTTGGGAGCCATTGGTCATTAAATTCAGGCTGCATAATAATTGGAAGAATTCAGACACTCAGCCAAGGATAAATCGCATGATTTAGAAGACTAAAAATCAGAGACAGCAAACAAAGATAGACATCATCTTGCTCCACTTTCATATGCATGTAATCAGATAAGAGAAATCAGAAATTGTATCCATTTTGTGGTGTCTATTCTGCATTTTTAAAACAATTATAATTGCAGATTATATATCAGAATTTATAGCAGATCTTAATTCATTCTTATCAGCATATCATTAATTATTATATATATAAGATCAAGAATCAAATCAATATTGGCCTTTGAAGGTTGCCCTTAATAAGATTAAGGTTTATCATTAAAGTTATTGATTCTAGGCCTATCTGGATACCCTAATTTAGAAGGCTAAAGACAAATTTAAGATAAATCCATAAGGGGACATTACAAGCAGGGGGTCAAACTCCCACAATCCAAGTGTCGTAGGAGAAATCTTGCAAAAGTGGAGAATTCAATTGGAATTGAAGCAAGTGCAATTGGAGGTGAAAGTTCTAGAAGGTTTAGTAGAAGGTCAAATTCCCACAAAAGGAGGTGACGGAAAAATGTGGTGAAGTGAACTGCATACAAGGGGTGAAGTTCAAATAGAGAAGGAATCTCCACAAGGTGAAAGAGAGATGGCATCATCATGACATCATGGTGGAAGGGGAGGTCACCTGGAGGATAATGAGATCAACAAGTGTGGGAGTGATGTCAACATGAGAGGGAGCTTGCAAGAAAATGGCACATAAGTGCACCTTGGAATTGGAAGTGAACAAAAAGGTGAAGTTCAAGTGAGGGAAGTCTAAAAGGGGAACTCCGGCAAAGAATAAGATTGATATTGCTATCAGGATTCAAGTGTAGTTTCAAGTCAAACTCATTGACCCATGTTTCATGAGTAGTGGTTCAACAAGAACCCATCTCTCATGATATCGAATGGTCCACTTAGCACTCATTGCATCTAGGTGATACTCAGAGGTGAAGCCGGTCGTCGGAGGTCACCCATCCCAGTCTTGCTCGGCTCAAGCGCTTAACGGGGTTTTCTCCAAGGTTAAGCCCGCTTGAGTTGTTACCATTGCAAAAACCAAGTGTTGTGCCTTATGAACCATTCATAATAGAGCCCCTTTAGCTCATCAATTGATAAGTAGGAGGTATTTTTCCACAGTGTGTCAAATTATGATATTGCTATCAGGATTCAACCGTGTAGTTTCAAGTCAAACTCATTGACCCATGTTTCATGAGTAGTGGTTCAACAAGAACCCATCTCATGATATCGAATGGTCCACTTAGCACTCATTGCATCTAGGTGATGCTCCGAGGTGAAGCACTGGTCCGTCCGGGAGGTCACCCATCCCGACTGCTCCAGCTCAAGCTGCTTAACGGGAGTTTTCTCCAAGGTTAAGCCAGCTTGAGTTGTTACCCCATTTGCAAAACCTTCAGAAGTGTTGTGCCTTATGAACCATTCATAATAGAGCCCCTTTAGCTCATCAATTGATAAGTAGGAGGTATTTTCCACAGCGTGTCAAATTATGATATTGCTATCAGGATTCAAGTGTAGTTTCAGTCAAACTCATTGACCCATGTTTCATGAGTAGTGGTTCAACAAGAACCCATCTCTCATGATATCGAGAGTGGAGGAAATGATACTTGAGGATGGGAAAGTCCTAAAAAGGCAAATAACCGGGGGATTGAAGGATCAGAGATGCAACGAAATTGGTACAAGTGGAAAGACAAGTCCAACACTCGAGCGACAAAAAACTTTCTAAGGAACAACTCAACCTTTTCAAACATGGGATGGATGGAAAGACATTCTCGACAACCCAACAAGCCAACAAAATCAACACTTACACAAATTTCAACAAGGACATAAGTGGGTTGTCGAGATTCGTAGGAAGGATATGACAGGATAGACAACCCCAACAACCCAACAAACACAAAGAACCTAAGGAAATGACCCCTTATAGCTTAAATACTTAGAATTTTTTGAACCTTTTGAAGACATTAACGCACAACAACCATACACAGGACACCACAAAGCAAATTTGGGCAAACTTTTGACAAAGTAAAAACTCACTTATACTTTCTCAAATCGATTTTAAAATGTGGGCTAATACAAAGTCAATTTAGCACATGGGTAAACATTGACAAATCTATAAACTTTGAGGCCTACAAAGCTAGGCTCCAACATTGGCTCTAGTTGGGGATGTGTGCCTCTTGCAAGAACAACGAGATGCCATGAATTCTCTAAGAGCAAGCCATAACAGAAACAAAAAGGGAGTGTCATGCCCCCACAAATTGCATCACTAAATCTAAGCCAACCTCCGTATAGGGTTATTCATATTAATTTATTAAAGATAAAATATATTTTTTAGGAGGCCTACCTCCATTGATACTGGCACCACTTTGAAACAGAAATTAATTTAATTTATTATATTCCATGGCCGACCCTATGTGTTGGCTGACCATACATTGTTTATTACCAAAAATTGCATATAAAAAGGTGTTTAAGAGTAGCGAATGAGTAAAAATAATAGGACAGCAATTCCATCTAGGAGAGAAGCAGCGATTAGGTGATAGAAGGCAGTAATTAACAAATAAAAAGGAGTGCTCAGATTTGTTAAGGAAAGCAGCGATTAATGTGTTGAGGGGTAGCAATCAGTCTAAAGGCAGTTGGTAACAAAAAGACATGCCTATTTATAAGGATGTCTCTCTTCTAAAGAGATGCACCCTTTCATATTAAATAAGGATATAAATGGATAAACATTTCAAAAGGGTGAGGAATCAATTAGAAATCTGAATAAGAACAGAAGAAGGAATGGCATTCAAACAATAAATAACAATCTGCAGTTAGGGAGGCAACAGAATGGAATATAATCATATTTAAACAGAGATATATACACAGCAAATAAGGGCAGAAATAGGAGTATTTCCTGAGCATAGCAGCAGATACATTAATATGATATATCAGATTTTGGGAAGAAGAAATAAGAAGTCTGGTATGGAAAATAAATAGATGAAGATAAATAAGGGATGTGAGTTAAATATATATATATATATTATACGATTATGCAATAATGATGCTTGCAGCAATTATTGAGCCTTATAAGTTGTTATGTTTCTTTAATATGAATATGAATAATAGATTTTTATGCGCTTGATTTACACTAACAATATCCTCTGAATATTAAGAACAGATTGAACAGGAAATAAGGGCATCGAAGGATTCAGATCTGACATTTATAAGATATTACTACTCAGCAGTTCATCTGGTTATTGCTGTGTGGTATAAATTTTCTGAGAAACATAACAAGTGCTGTAACAATATATATATATATATATAACTTATTGAGCCTTATAAGTTGTTATGTTTCTTTAATATGAATATTAAGAACAGATCGAACAGGAAATAAGGGCATCGAAGGATTCAGATCTGACATTTATAAGATATTACTACTCAGCAACTCATCTGGTTATTGCTGTGTGGTATAAATTTTCTGAGAAACATAACAAGTGCTGTAACAATATATATATATATATCCACATTTGTGATTAACAATATACTGCTGATATGATTGTTCATATATGTCATAATACATATAAATCTGTTTAGTGATACTCTGCAGTTAATTTACTTCATGTAAAATGTATACCTTCATATGTTCTGAGTGTTTCCAGCCATGGTAGAGGCGATAGGGATTACAAGAGGGGTATGGTGATGGGGCACTTCCTAGGTACGCCACCTCAAGGTAGAGACCAAATAGTCCCAAGAGGCCAAGGGGGTACAGAGGGTACTGCGCTTTGGGCTTAGGAGAGATGGGCTTCCGGGGCACCTTGTTGTAACCCCGCCCCTCCATCATGGTGAATCAGCACAAGAAGTCCAATCATAGAGAGAGGGAAATGGTTGGCAAGATGAGGGGATAACAGAA
This sequence comes from Sequoia sempervirens, assembly GCA_007258455.2. Classification (NCBI taxonomy): domain Eukaryota; kingdom Viridiplantae; phylum Streptophyta; class Pinopsida; order Cupressales; family Cupressaceae; genus Sequoia; species Sequoia sempervirens. Next base: position 34,490 of record VDFB02094460.1, read on the forward strand.
AGTGGACACCTCACTGGGTAGACCACCTCATATGGATGGCATGGGCCACATGAGTTCAAGAGGGATGGTATATCCGCTCTTGGGCCTAGGGTAGAGGATCCCATCAAAGTCACTTTCTCCCATGCTCCCCTATGGTTGAGCCTTCCAAAGATATTAAAGTGCTTTATGATTGAATTAATAATTATGTCATGAACTTACTTATGATAATCTGCTAATTAGTATTATTGTGGTAAATGGTTTCTAATCTGTTTGCAGGCCTTCACTCAAGTGAAGGGTATTGTCTAACCCATATGTTTATTTGGAAATTAAGGAATTAGGGCAAATTTAGGGCATTCCCAATTAGGGAACATTACAGGGAGACCAAGACAACACACACACACTCCATCGTGATCAAACAGCAATCATGACTGCACAAAGGCACACACAACACAATATTTACAAGACAAGACATCAACAACAGCAAAAAGACAATTTATATACATAGGTTCAAAGTATCTCACCTTCAAAAGAAATAGTGTTTGAGGTGCTAACCATGGAGTGGCAACTCCATGAACTCTTCATCTAGGCTTCTCAGGTAGAAAGTGTCTTGACTGCATCCTTCAACAATTTGATAGGACCCAACCCATAGGACATAAAATTTTCTATGTTTGCCCCTATCCTCCAACCTAAAATTTCACATGAGGACAAGATCCCCAAACTGAAACTCCCTCTTAACAGCCCTCTTGTTAAAAAAGTGTTTCATTTTCTATTGCCTCAACAAACTTCTCTCATGGGTAGGCCTTCTTGCTTCTTCAAGCTTAGTCAACTCATGCACTCCTTGGGCAATGACACTTTCTTCTTCCCCCTCAATTTGTTGCAGCAATCTATAGACTGGTAATTCAAGGTTGATTGGCAATTTGGCCTCCACACCATATACTAGCTTGAATGAACTCTTACCAGTAGTCTTCTTGTATGTCACCTTGTCCATCCAAACGGCGAATTTCAACTTATATGTTTTTTTGAGATAAGTGGAATTAGTTGTTATACTGTTCAATGATATGAAAACAGCAAAATATCTGTTGTGTATACTTCTGCAGCCATTTATTGTTGTTACATATTTACATGTGTATGTTGTATTGTATATTATTGCTCTTAAAGAATACCTTGCAACCAGTGCATGTTTACATCATCCAACATCATGAACAAAATTAAAATATTCCCATGACTGCCTTGACCTTATTAATAAACTCAGCCTGACTCACAAGCATGCCTAATTTGAGTTCTTTGCAACTGTTCAGTGTTATGAAAATAGCAAAGTATAAATGGTATTTTATATGGGAAGAAAAATCTAGAAAGAGCAATAAGCGTGAAAAATGAGTATAACATATACTATATTAGGTGATAATAAAGCATTCATGGTAAAGTATAACATATGTAAAATCATTATCAACATACAAAAGGACACATTAAAGCAAATAATCAAGTCAAATTGAGAAAATACTCAGGATTACCAAAACCATGTGATTAAAGATTGTAAAGGTGGATTGATCAATGCAACTTATAGCAACATATGTAAAGGTGGAGAAAGTACTCAGGATTACCAAATCCATGTGATTAAAGATTGTAAAGGTGGATTGATAAATGCAACTTATAGCAACATAAATAAGGCAAAATCTATGCTCTTTTCTTTATCGGTGTATAAATCTCATAACAAAGGTCAAAACTCCTATTCTGTTCACACTTCCCAGCCAGAGCATCCATTCAAGAATGCAATTCCATCAAGAATTGTATCGAAAAATAACCAGAACCTACCAATTAGTCATATGATAATTACTGACACACAATTTCCATGCACTGAAGCCTGGTCAAATGGAATCTTGGAATTTCTATGTACTTAACTAATATGGAAGAAAGGGCTAACCATTCGTAGTTTGTCCTTTCTATGGAGACTGGAATTGCCAATTTTGAATATAATTGACAAAGATTTGTTTATAGTTAAAAACTCAACAAATGATCCATTCTGAAGCAAAGAGATTGTTACAATGAGAAACGCTATAGAAAAGTCTTAAATCAGTTGAACTTCCTGGGAGAGAGAAGATACCCGAACAAGTTTGTACACGATAGGTTTTGCAGCCTTGAGTGATGGCAAAGACATTTCTTGCTCATCTGATGTACCCTCAAAATTTGCATTAACATGCCCATCTTGATTGTCCAATGTTGCCATGCAGAAGTAGCCGAGTGCAAGCTAGATCCACAAACTACATAGTACATGCATTATACAGCATAAAATTTAGAATACAGAAGAAACTCCAAGTTATTATCTAATGTAGACAGGATTTAAGACAAAATGAATTATTTAGGAACAAAAAAATTCATCGAATGCAGGCCATGAGATAACTATTTGTATTGTTGTTTCTTTGAGATTAATTCTCTAGTAAAACGATTTTCTACCTTTTTGTTATGACAAATGCGTGCTAAATTCTAATCTTCCTACTGAGGCACTTAAAGGCATTTTTCTCGCATAACTCAAAATATTGAAGCCTGTAATATTTAGCTACCTTTGGCATGTAGAAGAATTAACATGAAAATCAGCAGAGCTATTTGAATCTATTTCTTGAGCAAAAAAATTGTCTGAATAGTTCCCCCAATTTTGCCACGGCTTGAAAACAAAGAGCTTGAAACAGATATAAGAGTTGCTCTTTTTGACCTACAGAGAAAAAAACATATATAATACCATTGACATTAATATAAATTATATAGATGGATAGTAAAATCTCTCATCCCATGTCTGATCGTTCCCGTTCATCAATGCTAAACAACTAGTGGTTTCCATAAGAAGAACCACAAGTAATAGTCACTCTTGAAAGGTGTATTCCTTTCCTGTTAGTAGCTCATCTGGTTGTAGTTGCATAAATTACCATTTAAACATCAAAGGCACTGACTGAAGATAATAACAGGACACAGAGTAATGATTGGTATATTCAAATATGGTAGCAAATACAACATTATTGCAATGTCTTAAGCTCATCAGACACTCTAAAATTAGTTGACTGCCATGATAGAAGGATTTGGTTAAATTAGTCTTGAAAATCAAGGAGATTTTGAAAAGTTGTAAAATATGTAAAATTGAACAGTACTAGAGAAAATGAACAGAAGGCTAAGTTGTAGTTACCCACGTTACATTGAGTTAATTGAACTGAAAAACGCTAAAATGTACTTTTACTTTAAATTAGTCATGTTATGAATATAGTCATCCCTGTGTCTCGCCTTATTTTTCTTATTCCATGTTCTAGGTCAAAACATGCATGTATTGGTTATTTGACCCTACTTTAAAGCCAGGAAAAAACAATTCATGCATGTATTGGTTGTTTGAATTTTCTTTTAAACCGAGATAAGACCACTCCATGCCCAAGGTGATGCTCCTTATCTTAGTGTTCATACAAGATTTGGTAAATCATGAGTCAACTGTTAATTTTAAAATAAAAATCTCAATCAGCCAGCATCAGAAGTAATGACCCTCAAAGTTGAGAGATAACAAATGCACCTTGTGGTCACAAGTCTGAATTTTGACTTACTCCCCATCTTCCACTTTCCTTATAATTCATCTTACGTTAAAACTGGCATCCAACAAGGTTGCATTAACAGTTTGGTCAACAATAAATAATACTCTAACTTCAGACTGAAGTTGTCTAAGTTGTTAGCACCATCTCTAATGCCCTTGCATACACACTTGTTGAGATAATAATGCATCCCATAATACATTCTCGAAGGTTCATAATTACACAAGGAAAAGTATTATTAAGAAAACAATCACTTCAAGTGTGTGATAAATTGAATTGTAAGCAATACATATAGCGGGTTATTCGAAGAAGGGAATGGTCCTATGGGGGTTACTTATAAAACTTGTGTTCGGTTGCAAAAACAGTATACTCTAAGTCAACCCCTACTAATGCAATAAACAGTATGCTAGCTATTCGCTCAAATCTTATTGGCATGTAAGTGGGCATTGCGCTACTGATGTAGTTGCTTGGATCACAAAGTATCCTTCAAGGATCAAGTTTTGTTAGGTGTATTGGTCTATGTTTTGTTAGGTGCATTGGTCTATGTATCCTTTAAATTCAATGGAATAAATATCCCCAGTCATCAATATTTAATAAAAGAAAAAAATCTTATAAAAACTCTTATTGGCACTTCCAGTCTTACATGAAAATTAAAAAATCAGTGAAAATTATTGAAAAGAATACAGCCGCATTGGATATGGTCCGACATTTCTGTATTTTATTCATCTTACAACCCAGTATTTGAAGCTCCAAAGTGTCATCAGTACGGGGAAAGCAATTTCGTTATGCAATTTCCAGTAATATAGCAAAAAGAATAAAATACATTGAAATCTGAAGCCACGGTTATTCCCAATACTATGATAAACAGATCATGCATAAATTTCAAATCATATTCAGATGAAAAATACATGTCAACAAAATCATATTCAGATAAAAATACATGTAAAAAACAATCACAATCACCTTCTGGCAAAGCTGTGCAACACGTTAAGAAACTGTATGGTAAATGGCAGGCAGGGCAATCTCAACTTATACACCAGGGCTGCCGCTGCTTCCTTTCCAAAACATTGTCGGATCTCAAACCCTTTTGTCCAATGAAGTTTAATGTTAAGCTTCAAATCCGTCCGTCCGTCCGAGTCTGAAGGCTGAAGAATCCGCCAACTAACAGGGTTTACTTTATTCTGTTTCTTAATGCTTTGACCTTACACGTGGATGGAGCCTGCAGCGACCAGGAGTCAAATTGTCGTAATTTTCAGTACCCGGATGAATCACGCCGTTAAATAATAAATAATTATTAAGACGAGGGGTGATGTGGATGGTTAGCATACAATGTCACTTCACAACATTCAATTTCTGATTGGACCTCTTGATGCATGATGTATGACCCTATTCATGTCTCCAGTGCATTCACAAGGCTGGATAGCGGCTTCCTAGGTAACTCAGCAATTTATGCATGTCAACTATCATTCCATAAATAAATGAATAACTTCTAACAAGGCTAAAGATAGTCTATGGGACAAATTGTTGATATTTACCCCCGTCTTCTATGTACAGCCCCCCTTTTGTGCTCATGAAATGGGTAATATACGTGAATGTAGGTCTTAAAAATTAGATTATTAGGTTAGTGAAATGAATGAAATGATATAAAACGGTCTATAAATGGGATTATTGATTGTTTAGAGATTTGTAGAATAGATGGCAATTGTTAGAATGGAATAGAAGAATTTTATCATCTATGAGATCAAAGGTAGTCCATGGGACATTAGACCATTCAATTTTAGTTTTATGATTTGTTAATTTTCTCTTATTAAACTTGATGATGAGCTTTGTGTTTTCTCAACCTTCTCCTTTTGAACAAAACTTGTAAAGAAGTAATCGCTAATGTACTTGTGTATTTGGCCTAAATGTCATTGTAAGCTTCACACTCTAGAATAAAGTACTTGTTTTATTCAACTATCCCAACTATGCAAAAGGGACAAACTCTTCCTCTCGTTCTTCTTAAGGCTTCTTCTATCTATTTGTTTCACATCGAAGATGATGTAAGCTAGTCCTCAATTGAGCTATGAGTATCTTTTCTCTCCAAGGGATATTCACCCCTATGTTTTTTTTGTTAATGATCATAAGCGACATTCTATTTGTTAAGGTAATATTTCATTTTTTCTCCCTTATTGAATTTTTTTACATAGAATTGCAAAATTTATCCATAACAAGGGCCTTTATTATGATATTGATATTGTTAGAATAATCATGCATTGGCTAATAATTAATTAAAATTTAATTGATTATTAATCTAATTCATTTCATGCACTTAAGCTAAATTTAAGAGTGTTTTTTTTAACTAGAGTTTTTATTAGATCATTATGTCTCCTTACATAGGATGTTGACACTTGTCATGATCTAGTCCTTTTTTCATTTAGAGTTGCTCCTATAAAGCACTCACCCTCACTCTTTATCTCTTCATCTCCTTGAAAACTCTTAAGGTTCATTATGTAAAAAAAAATTGTTGATGATATAACAATATAAATAATTGTTCGCAACTCTTGTGTTGAAGGTGTTTTGTTCGTTGTTTGAACTTGCGTTTTGTGTTTATTCACAATTCTAACATGGTATTAAAGCATGGATTCAGTGAACCCCTTCTACATTTTTTAGTTTTTTTCTCAACTAGAGTTACAAGAGCAAATTTGGAAACTTCATTATTATTTTTTGCAATTTTTAGAATTGGGCAATTTTTTGGTTCATTTTGGCACATTCAAGAGGTCGATTCAATGAATTTTGACTACAAATTTGTCAATTTTAGTGTTAAGGGCTTTTGAGACAACTTGTTTAAAAGGGGCCTATACAGCTTGTCGTACAATTTTTTTTCAAATTAAAAAAAAAAACCTTTTTAAAGCATTGCACTATTATAAGTGCTTAGTGCTTAGGGGCTAAACCTAGGCCGCTAGTAGCTTTGTAGGTCGCTAACGGACCTTGACCCTAAGCATTGTTGCTGACGACTTATAAACCCTCGATGCCAACCATTAACAACCTCGTGAGCATCACCTAGATGCAATGAGTGCTAAGTGGACCATTGATATCATGAGAGATGGGTTCTTGTTGAACCACTACTCATGAAACATGGGTCAATGAGTTTGACTCGAAACTACACGGTTGAATCGATAGCAATATCATAACATTAACAACCTATCAGCTAACATAAATTTTACTAGTGGTCATTGTGTTATTCTAGTGACCTGAAAACCTTTCTCATCAACTGTCAAACTTTTTCGGCCAATGGAATCTTTTCAGTATATTCTAACCAATGCAGAGGAATATTCAATCAAAATTTGGCATATATCGGCATCAATTTTTTTCTCGACGAAGGGAATATTCCACTAGCATCATGATGATATCAACATGATACTAATCACCAACATCTCCCTTCGGATTCATATCAACATGATACTAATCACCAACATCTCCCTTTAGATTCATGACATGGACTGCCTCCCGTGGATCTATTTGTATCAGGCATTAATAGGTCAATCTTTTGACGCAACAACAAATGTGTTCCAACAAATGGTATCAAAGTCATGGTCATGAGATTGAATCCCCTTGGATGACGCTAATGGGGGGATTGTTGGACTAATCTCTAGCATCTCCCTTCATATTCGTGACATGGATTAACCGCCTCCCGTGGATCTGTTTATCTCTAGCATTTGTATCGAGCATTAACAGGTCAATATTTTGGTGCAACGGCAAATGTGTTCCAATAGACATCAACGGTACAACCGTAGGGAAGGGCCCCTTCCAAGCCCCCTTTGGCCCTAAAAGAGCAGTTTATTTTTTTTTTGTCATAACTTGGGCATACGATATCAAAATTAGGTGAACAAGATATCATCAAAAAGCTAGTTCCACGTACTTTTCAATGGTGTGGGTCCCATCACCATTTTTGTTGCTGGTACATGTTCTTGCCTATCAAAGTCAAATGTATTATTTTCACTCCCGAGCTCATAACTTTTGACCCATTTCTCCATTTTTTATAATTCTAACAACATTGGAAAGGTCTTTCAAAGTTCTTCATAGCTATCCATGAAATTTTTCCAATTTTTTATCCAAGTATATTTTTTTATTTTTTTATTTTTACATTTTGGTGAATTACTTGGATGTTTTAGCTCCTGAAAACTTTTTATTTGTGTGGGATGACTTTTTTTGGTTATTTTATATGTATTTTGAGCTTTTTGTCCTATTCGAGTATTCTGAGCATCTTTAAAATGTAATTTCTCTTTTGTAGATGCATTGAGATAAAGTGTCATTTTGGTGTTACTTTTTGGGGATTTTTGCACATCCTATTGTGTTTTTGTACTAGCACTATGATATAAAGTGGCATCAGTGGGTTGTGAGTGCCTTTGTTTTTCCATCACACCTTTGGCAAGCGAGTGTTCCGTCCATGACAACATTGAATCCCAATGATTCTTGCCTCATGTGTGTGTGTCTTGTTTGAACACCCTTTTTATTTGTAGGTACTTTCAATTGCACATTCAGTTGTTCTTTGTTCTTTTACATGCACTTCTTGGTGAAACAATTTTAGTGGACCTATCTTGGCTCTTCCTTTCTACATTATGGGGGCTTTTTACTATTGGTGCTAATGCTTCCTTGGTCTCACTTTTGGAGTGATCTATGTATCTAGTTTTTAATCCTATGTACTAGTGGATGCAACGTTTGGTTACCCATACATTTTGGTGAGATAGAGCATTTACCATATGGAAATATTTAAAATTTCTATTTTTGGAGGTGACCTTCTATTTTCACTTGATTAGTGTTTTTCAAACTATTAGTACCTATGCCATTTATATCTTCTATTTTCAGATGTTTTTCTTTATTTTCCATTTGATTCAAGTACTGTCATTGGGGGAACTCATGCAGATTATTGACTTCATGATCTTGGTCATCATTTATTTTTTTTAGGTTCATCATTTCAACACTATAGCAATCATCATGTGACAATTGTCTATGGCTTCTTCATGCTTCAACGATGTTCTTTATGTTCCTATTCTTTTATGGAACATTTGTTTTGGAGGCTTCTTAGTCCTTCATTCACCTTTCTCTCTTTTGGAGATAATTTTTTCCCATGAGGTTTTCTCATTTTCTCTAGTTGTGAGAGATTAGATTGTTTGTACATAGGTGCCTCATCAAGTCTTGTTTTTCAAGATCCACCATGCATTCTTTGCTTTTTATACATTGGCTTCTTATGGTTTTTAGCTACTCCCTAAGTTCATATTAAGGGGGTGTTAGAGTAATCATGCATTAGCTAATAATTAATTAATCTTTAATTGATTATTAGTCTAATTGATTGTTTCTATTAATTGGAGTGAGCTTTTATTAGACCATTTTGTCTCATTACATAGGATTTTGGCATTTGTCATGATCTAATCTCTTTATCATTTAGGGTTGCTCTTATAAATCACCCACCCTCACTCTTTATCTCTCAATCTCCTTGAAGACTCTTGAGATTCATTTTGTAAGTTTTTCTTGTTGATGTTATGGCAAATTATTGTTTGCAACTCTCTTGCATGGAAGGTGTTTTTTTTCCCCTACATGCATTTCTTGGTAATACACAGTTTTAGTGGACCTGTCTTGGCTCTCTCTTTCTGCATTATGGGGGAGTTCTATTGTTTGTGTAATGCTTCCTTGGTTTCATTTTTTGAGTGATCTATGTATCTAGTTCTTGTTCCTATGTACCAGGCAAATGCAACAACTAGTTACCATGCATTTCAGTGAGATGGAGCATTTACCATATGGAAATTCTTAGATTCCTATTTCTGGAGGTGGTCTTTTATTTTCACTTGTGTAATTTTTAAGTTAGACTCAACAACCCATATTTTAAGAGCAGTGATTTGTGCAAACTCATCCCTCATGAGATTGAATGGTCCACTTAACACTCATTGCATTGATGCTCACAAGGGGAAGCCCTTATCCGTGTGAAGTTGTCTCATTCAAGACTTCTTTGATGATGGTGTTAGGTCGCCTATGTGCCTCCATTTGCTCATTTTATTTAAGATAACTTAGGAGACACACCATAGTAATTCCCTTAATAGGAAAAGGTACTTGCTTCAACTAGAATATTCACATAGTAGACTAAAGCTTTGAGTTTCAATTTGCTTATTGATTGTGCATTTTTTAATCTCTTCATTTACTTCCATTTTAACTCGAACGTGTTGCTATCCCATAATTCACATTTGCAAAGCACTACCAAAGTACCTAAGAGCCCAAATAGAATCCACATAGTTTTCTAGCCACATTACTCCACCTCCTTACTTTTATTTTGTAATGCATAAAGTGTTTTCCAACATGTCCCAAAGTTTTGTTCCTTTTGAAAGTATCCCAACTAAGCTTATTGTTGAAGTCAATCCCAAGATACTCATACTCTATTACTCCCTCTATATTATTCCCTTCAAAATAAAAGTTGAGTTAGTTTTTCTTCTTTCTATTGAAGAAGATCATGATCTTAGTCTTGTTGGTGTTGACTTGCATACCCACCTCCTTACAAAGGTGCTCTAAGGCATATAAGTGTGTTTATAACCCTTGAGAAAATCCAACAATCAAAATAAAATTGTTAGCATACAAGATAAGTGTTACATCATACTATCTCAAGAGAACATCATCCCCTTTTTGCACATGTATCCCTTCTTCTAGTTTGTCAATATATAGGTCACAAAGGGTAGGGAATAGAATACACCCTTATTTTCCCCCTATATCACTTCTAAAACTTCTTAAAAGGCCTACCTAAGTTATAATTTTTACTCTAACCTCTTCATAAATCCTATGAACAAATCTCTACATTGCTTTAGGATACCAAGATCCTTCATTCTACACCATAATTTACTCCTAGTAATCTTGTCATTGTTATTGTTGCCCTTACTTTTCAGAATTAGAAACCTCCTCTAAATCCTTGAATCTTTTGCTATTTATTTGAAATTTGTGTTAGTTTAGGATTAAAAGCATCACTTGCATTGCTAAAATTGATGATCACATTGTTTTAGACTTCAAAATTTGAAAGTTATAGCTAGGTTTTACTTTCATCTCTAGACTCTATAGAACCCTTGTTACATACCTATAAAATCTTGCCTCGTTGACCATAAATACCCATCATGATTACCAACATTGCACATCATCACTGAGCTATTTTATGCATTGTCAAGACCTGACCTTAGAGGCGTTGGGGTTATTTTATGAAGTTGTCTGCAGAAAGTTACCTTTCAAGAGAGGTAGAACATTCTCATTTTATCTATGTTGTGCAATGCAAAAACACTCATTAACAGAATTGGCGCTAGAAGGAGGGTTGTTTTGAACAAAGTTGGAGTGAATTTGGTAATTCTCTCCTCAAAGATTCTATAGATTTACTAGGTCTATAACTGATAAAGGAGAGTTGTAGGAGTTAAAGACCCCTGCCAGGGCTAGAAGAGCTAAGAAAGGGGAAGCTCCATCTTCAACAACACCCACCCGAACTCCAACTCCACCTTCTCCATCATCCACTTCTTCATCTTCATCCTCAAATCATACTCAGATTATTGTACCCCAGCTACAAGTTGTTGTAAATCATCCATTACCACCTCCACCTCCACCAATGGCTTGGTTGGCAAACAACCCATCACCTTTGAACTTCAACAACTATCATGAAATGCCCAAAGATGTTGAAGGTTTTTTTTCCAAATTCCATACTAATGCCCCTTACAAGACTATAGAAGAACACACAAAAATATTTGAGGCAACCCTTAAGGATATGATGATTGACCATGAAGATGTTGCATGCAGGATTTTCCCATACTCATTTTGGGAAGAAACGTTTTATTGGTAGATTCATTTTCCTGTAGGATCAATCACAACTTGGGATACTTTGAAGAAGGATTTTCTTGCAAAATTCACAGTTCATATAAGTCCTTCTCAATTGTATAAATAGTTTACATCCATTAAAAGAGAACTAGTTGAGCCAATTAACACTTTCAATAACAAGTTTCACTGTGCTTATACTAGTTTGCAAGATCCCTATGTTGTCAATGATGCTTCAACCAAGTCGATGTATTGTGAGGCCCTGGACTACCTTACTTCAACTTTACTAAAGAGATCCAACCCAACCCCATAGGACTTAGTGGCTATGTATGCAAAAGGAGTTAAAGCAAGTGTTGAATTGGGACAACACCTCACTAGCCCACTGCCTTCATTAGGACAAACTGTGCATCTTGGACAAATTCAGGGACTAAATTAAGCCTTGGCCAATCAAACTCCTTTATTGAATCAAGTGCCTCAACTACCACTAGTGTCGCATCCAGGTCCTCCATTGAATGGAGCCCCATTTATTCCTAGCTACTTGCAGAGTTCTAACCCAACGAATTATCCTCAAAATTCCAACATATCATCATACTTGCAAAATTTTGAAGTACCTTCTTACCAACAGAATTCTTCTGCAAAACATCCAATGTATCTGCAGAATTCTATCTCAAATCAAACTTCAGCAAAAAAGGAGTGAATTAATGAGCTAGTAGAACAAGTAAAGAAGTTTTCAACTAAAATCACTTATTTGAGAAACCAAAATAATTAGTTGCAAGCTTTGCAGAAAAATATGCAGACCAATTGTAGTCATGACAATCGTGATCCATGACAAAGCTCTAGACAGAATTTTCAACGAGGACAAGGTTTAGGGAAAATTTTTGAGCAAAAACAAGGGGCAAGGAAAAACAGAACATGGAATGCAAGGCCCAACAATGGAGGGGTTCCAACACCCATTAACCCACCAAGCAATCCAAAAGAGTCATCTAGCAGAGTGTACTTGGTGGAGGCTGCACTTTTAGGGTGGTGCACAATTCACAGCACCAATAAACATTCTAAGCTTGATCGCCCAGAATTTTAAACTACTGCTACCACATTCCAGATGAAGGTGCAGAATGTTGTATGTAGTGATGGCTCTACCATATGTGATATTGTACCTTTTGAACCATATGATTCAATTTTGGTTGCGAATCAAGCACCCTTTCCACAAGACAAAGACAATGAACTAAAAGGAGTAAACTAAAGGTGATGCTAAAACATAAGATGTATGTAATGAAGAGACACTATCTCGGTTGTTTAACATTGTTCAAAACAATCCTAGTGATGAAAAAGACCAAAAGGAAGAGGAAGTTCATATGTTTCACCAGAGCTCAACACCTTCTAATCTGTCAAACAAGTAGGCTAGTGGCCCATTCACTACATCTATACCACCAAACAACTTCAACATACTTTTGGACCCCAATCCAAGAAACAATCCCTCCTTTCCCAAGGTGCCCACATAGTATCTCACTAAGGGTGGACAATCTGATCTCACCAAGAATGGCAAGTCTGAAGTTGAAATTGACCAAATGGGAGAGTACATTGTGGAAGAGCTAAAAAAGGTAAAAGTTGGTCTTTCTGCCTTTGAATTGATAAGGGTGTCAGCAATTAGGAATGCATTTTTTAGATCTCTAAATGGGACTGCACTTCCAAAGTCCTCTCAAGATACAATTGCAAAGAAGGTTATGCTCAACACTACCAAGAATGAACCAATGATCAGAGAGATCATAGGAAAGAGCCAAGATCAACAATCAACTAAAGACCAAGGCAAACAACCAGCCAAAGACCAAATTCAAGTGCAAACTAAAGATAAAAGGTAAGGAAAGGGATAGGACTCAAGTTTTTGAGGCAAACACTCCAGTAAGTATATTCCAAGGGAGACTTGAGACACCTCCTCTCTTGTTGAATATTCATTTGTTTAGGAAAAACTTGCATAACTGCCTATTAGATTCAGGAGCTTCAACAAATGTTATGCCCTTCTCAGTATGTAAATCATTAGGCATTACTCCCCCTCCATCTAAATGAAAGGTCACTCAATTGGATAAGACAAAGGTAATTGTGGTTGGAGAATTGAATAGGATTCACATTCAAGTTGCATCAGACCCGAGGGTGCAACAAATAATTAACATTCAGATAGTAGATATTCCTGATACGTATGGAATGATCTTGGTAGGGACTTCACAAGAGCGCTTAATGGCTAAATCTCAATCGAGCATTCTCACATGTGGCTGCCATGGAAGAGATTACCAAATTAGATTTGTATAGAGCATGAGCCAGGGATGAAATTCATGATCAATGAATACAACAAAAAAATGAATGAGGTGTTATTCGCAGAAACTAAATTGGGAAATTATGTCCCTATGGAAATTACAGACAAAGAAGAAGAAATAGAGGAATTTTTAATGCTACATGATGTACCTAAAGACTTGAATCATCTTCCCAATAGTACTAAGGTGGCAATTGAATCAGATGATGAAAATCCTTAAGTTGATGGCAATATTGGGTTGTTTGAAAGCTTTCAAGAGTTTATAAAGAAGTGTGCACAAGACCTAAACAGTCTTGAGCGTAAAATGGATTTTAAAGAACTATTGCTGCCCTATTGGTGCAGAATACATGATGCCTCTCACTCTGAATTCAAATTTTGGCTCTGCCAAACAACTGTAGATGAAATTAAAAGGTAGATCAGCCTAGCAAAAGTTAAGATGGAAGAGTAGAAAGATCAAGATAAGCCAGAACCTAAACAGTATATTAATCTAGAAGTAGATCCATTGCCAAGAGATGAAACATGCTCCGTGAATTCAAAAGGTACATTTCCAACCAAGTTTTGGACCTTGTGTTTCGATGGATCCAAGTCAAAACAAGGAGTGGGTGTTGGCTTCAAATTGATCATTCCATCTCGTAGGACCTTTTTCACAGCACATAGGTTATAGTTTCATTACACAAATAACATAGCAGAGTATGAAGCATTAGTGCACGGATTATTAATGGCGTTGTGAAAGAAGGCCAAAGTGTTACAGGTACTTGGAGATTCTGAATTGGTCTTCTAGCAAGTTACAAATCAATACTCATGTCATGATAGAAGATTGACTAATTATAGACGTAGAGTATGGGACTTGATAGAGGGTTTTGATGCATCTAATATCTAGTTGATTCCCTATTGTAAGAATCAGACCGTTGATGCACTAGCCCAAGCAGCCAATACCTTGCAGCCCTTGTCACTATCTGGTCTTAAGAATTTCATGGTAGAACTCACCCCTACTCCATTTGTGCTTGAAATGTGACCAACTTTCAAGTGTTCAAAGATGACAAACACATCTTATATTTCATTAGTAGTTTGGATGTCTTTGCCTCTTAGATCATTGACAAAGTAGAACCCCAAGAAGAAGAACTAGACATGGAGGGGGTCATCAATCTGAAGACAAACACAATACCCCAAGGGCATGGTGCAGTTGGAAAGAATATTCAATTTTGACCATATAAGGGATCAGAACCAGCAGACAAGGAAGGATTCAATAGACAATTAGTGTGATACGTATAATATGGGTACTACAGAAAATGTAAAGAATGTTTTTATCTGTAAAATTCGCACCCCAAAGGAGAAGAAAGGAATAATTGATGCATTACATGTATATCAAGATATTATAGCATGGAGTTATGAGGATCTCAAGATGTATGACACATCAATTATCACACATACGATCCCACTCAAACCTGATGTGAAACCTTTCAGACAAAGACAACAACCTATAAATGCATTGCTTGAGTCGATTATTCTTAAGGAGGTGAAGAATTTGTTGTCTACTCGCATCATTTTCCCTGTCATATATCCCACATGGGTGAAAAATTTGGTACCAATTCGGAAAAGGAATGGTGAAATTCAGTTGTGCACGGATTTCCAAAATTTAAATCGTGCATCAGAGAAAGACAATTACATGGTGTCGTCACTAGATGAGGTTCTATAGATTGTCAATGGTTCTCAAATGATGTCTTTCCTCATTGGATACTCATACTATAATCAAGTGATGGTTCAGTATGAAGATAGACACAAGACAACCTTCACCACAACATGGTGAACTTTTGCATACAAAAGGAT
>VDFB02094461.1:0-31913 GCA_007258455.2 Sequoia sempervirens
GGAAGATCATCTTTTGTCAAATTAGGAAAATTCTCCAATTTTGCAAGTATCCTTGGGTTTACTTGTCAAGTCAAGGAAAAATCTCAACCCTACAAATGGAGTAGAAATTTTACTTATACAATCGGGAAAAAATGCCAACTATACAAGTACTATTTTGGAATCATCTTTTTGCATTTTAAGGAATTTTTTTCGTGCCTTTACAAAAATGATATAGATTATTTGTAAGGTCGAGGAAAAACCTTGACCCTAAAAATGAGGGTAATTCAGTTTGCATTTTCACCCCAAAACGTTGAAATTACAAGTAATACATAGTTCTCATGTATTTTCAAGAATTTTTGTCGAAATTAAAAGTGGGAGGCTTGGCGTTTTCGCATTTTTGGGGTTTTTCCATGCATCTACAAAAGAAAAAGCAAAAGGCTTGTTTGGCTAGGGAAAAACCACAACCTAACAAGGGAAGGAAAATAACTTACTCGTTGCTTGGACAGAAAACACCAAAGTTACAAGTGGGAAAGAAGGTTCACGCATGGTTTTGTAATGAAAGAGGTAAAAACCCCACACAAACATAGAAAAACATGGGAATTTCATAAAGGCATTCCTTATCCATGTGTGGGTTTTCAAATGTTTTTCATTATTTCAAGTTGAAATCAATCAACAAGATGCAAAGAACACAGAGGATGTGGACTCCAAGGCATACAATGACATGAGAGAGGAAAATCGAAGACTAGGGTTCATAAAAACACAGAAAAGGAAATGACCTACAAAGAGGAACAAACCTAAAAACTGACATAAAACCATCAAATCTAAAGACATGTAATAAAAATAAAAACCCAAAATGTTAAAAGTGAGATTAAAGCATAAGTAAAAATGAAAGATATAGAACATACCTGAGGGTAGAGACAAAACCCTAGCTCAAACAGAAAATCCATCGAAATTCATTCAAATCACGCACCAAACAAGGTCGAAGATCTCAATCGAACTCACAACAAATGATGAAGAATGAAGAATGGAGAGGAAAACACACATTAAAAGACTTAAAAATAGTTTAAAAAGACTTTAAAAATACAATTAATGCACTCGGCGTGAAAATCGAAATTATAGGAGCAATGAAAATTGGCGTGCTTACAAACTGTCTTGACATATCTTGTGATTTTGGTAAAATTTAATGATTTTGCAATTAACTTGCAAAGTCATGAAAAATATCTAATTTTACAAGGAACTACCCCTTTTGCAATGTTTGACTTGCAGGGTCAAGGAAAAACCCCGACCTTGCAAGTATAAAAAAAATTATAACTCTTGACAATCTAATTTTTGTAATGGGAAAAAAGAAGAATTTTGATGAACCGATGAAGGTTGAAGCTCAAAAAGCGTTTCAAGACTTAGGACCAAAAATGGGTGAAAATTGAGATTCACCTTGCTTTGCATGCTTAGAGTGCACGGGACTACGAAACAGACAAGTTTTGTAGGGGTTATCCCATGAATCAGGCACAACTGGATTCAAGGATAACACTTTTAGAAGGTTGGTTCAAGCCAACACGGTTGTGTATCCTATCACCAAACCTTTTGATGAGTCTAAACCAAATCCAAATTGGTATAGATAATATGAATATTACAATTACCATAAGATCAAGGGTCATTCTACCAACAAGTGTCAAGGTCTCAAGAGTTACATCCACGATCTTATTGATTGAGGAGGCATTGTGGTTGAGGGAAACCAGTCTCAATCATCTAATGCTCAATTATAGATATTCCAAAATGCTTTCCCAAAGCACAATCAAGGTTATAGCTGTACCAACACAAAAACCAGGTCCAACAACAATAATCAAAATAACCAAATCAAAAATATTAATTTTACTAAGGTTCCTTTCAATTATGGTGATATAGTTGGATGCATTACACAAGTAGACCCACATGTCTCTATGATTCGTGTATAGGGAAAGGACCTTCAATGTGTTTTCACCACACGTCACACCCCCATATCAGTTCTAGGACCCTCCACATCATCCCAGCTAGCTCTTATGAACTCACAGTATAACATCCTTGATCACCTAGGCAAGACTTTAGCCTAGATATCTATCTTAGATTTATTGAAGTCTTACCCGATGCACCAAGAAATCCTCACCAAAGCTTTACAATACACTCATGTACTTAACGAAATAGATCCTACTCAGTTCTAAGCTCTCGTAGGACATCTCTCATCTACATACTAGCTAGGATTTGGTCAAAACGATATGCCACCCATTGATCTCGTGCATAACCATGCTCTTCACATAGAAGTCCTTGTCACTAAGCATAAAGTCAAATGAGTCTTGGTAGATAATGGATCTGCCCTCAACTTGTATACATTGAAATTCATAAAATAGGTGGGGTATACTCACGCTGACTTGGATAATTAGGTGATCACCATCAAGGCTTATGACAATGCAGAACAAGATTTAGAATCTGTAATTTGTCTTCCCATTCAAGTTGGCCCCACCATGTAGTATAGGACTTGTCATGCCCTTGATATGGACCTTCCCTATAATCTCCTCCTTGGCCGACCATGGCTCCATGCTATGCAAGTTGTTCCTTCCACATATCACCAATGCCTCAAATTCCCCCACAATGAAATTTTCACCATTCTTGCTAATCAACATCCCTTTGAGTACTATCGTGCTCTTTAGGCTTCCTTCCCTCATTCTCCTCATTTCCTGGAATTAAGGTGGGAACCTCTCATTCCTTACCACCATCATCTCATGCCAATCCTAACACTTCATTCACTTCATTAACTTCATTCACTTCATTCACCACTTCAGATTCCACCATTACCAAGGTTCAAATCATTGATAAAGGTTGTGGGGAATATGACATGCACAATGAACTCAATGTGGGCACAATTCCCTCCTCACCATAAGACCATAAGCTCCAAGACTGTGGGATCCACTACATTTCAATCCAAAGGTACATTACAAGATCAGCTTGATGAGGATATCAGTCAGTGGGTGTATAGAGAAGAACTAGAATTGTCACCTCCTCTCATTGAATATTTCCAAGAAGTCTATCCATAGGCTTCCAAGTTAGCACAAGAATACAATTATCAAGGGGGATAACTAGGGGTTGATGAACATGGAATGTGTGCCAATTGATACTCCTATGTGTCTGAAACACTTGGGTCTTGGTTATGATAGGAAGCAAAAACAACCTGTAACATCTTCTAGCATTTCAAATAACGTTAGTACGAAATTTAGTGTCCTTGATGACATCCTTGAGGAGGAAACCATCATACTCTCTTATGATGATTTATACATCTCCTCCCTATTCGAATCTACATCTATCTTTACCATTTTCATTTCCCTGCACCACCCTAACCTCATAGATTGGGACCTATGAGGAAGTGCACCTACTAACATCTTTTTGTTCAAAGAAGCATATGTCTACCTTGGGAAAGATGAACCTATGAGCCTACCTTGGGGAAGATGAACACCTCATCCAAAAAAATAAAAAGAAATAAAGTATTGTATACACCTAAAAGGGTCATCACGTTTAATTAATTAAATATTAGCTATTTGGCTAATATTCCAACTACGTATAAATAAATTCTCAATTTATTTATATTGTTCACCCTTCTCTAATTCTCCAAATCTAAAACATATTCTTCTAAATTAATTAAATAAACAAGGTTCCCTAAAAAAATTTTATTTAATTAATCTTCACTAAATCCAATTAGGAATTAGAGCACATTGCTACAACTTTTTGTGCCACCTCACCAAGGTCACATGAAAATAAATAACTCTAAATTTTTAATTAGAATTATCTTCAACTCATTTCAAAAAGCACATGGCTCATTTCCTCCCACACTTCCACCAATTTTGGAAGCACATGGTCTTCTCTTCTCACACTTGAATCTTCCATCCAAATGGCATGTTGCCCATTGGTCAAGAGATTTTCCCATCCAAATGGCATATTGTCTTTGGTCAAGGGGACAACATCTTGATTATCTTCATCTTCACCATCCATTTTTCTTATTCGAATCTGGACCGTTGATTATTGCCACCTCACTATATTCTTGGAAAAGGCTATAAATACAACCCTTGGGCCTTGTATTTTGCATCCACATTTGAAGTAAAGTTATCATACAGGTTTTATCATGGGAGCTTGGAGAATTTTGGAGTCTTATAGCTAGTCTTTACATCATGTTTTACTTTGCATTTGCATCTTAGCTTTAAATCTTTCATCATAGTTGCATTTTATGTCCCATCTTGCATCATAGTTTCATTTTAGATTAGTTCATTTTAAGTTTGAATTTGAGCATATGTAGAATCATGCATAGATCATTCTAGTTCAATACCATAGCATCCACCTCCACTTGTTTATTTATCATAATCACCATCATCCCTTCATTATAGCATTCATCATTGTTGTTTGCATATAGTTTCATGTAGGCATTTAATTGGCTTGCATGTTGAATATTAATCTCATTTCTTAAGTGTCATTCTAATAGCCTTTTTGCACATACAAATCTGAGGGCCAAAAGGTTAAAAGAATCCTTAGGAATAGATGACAATGAGACGTTCTTGAAAGATTTAATTCGTTGCAAATTAGAATAGTTTATTTGCTTTGAATCTTTGAATATAAATTGTTTCATTAAGGTTTATGTTGATACTAACTTTACACATTTAACACACACATAAAATGGCACCCATCGTGGGGCATTGCCCCATTTATTACTAACTTGTTAGAAAATTTATGTTCATAGGTTTGGACGTGAGACTTTTAGAGCTTTTTGCACCCATTTTGGCACCTCTTGCACCCATTTTGGTGCCTCTTGTACCTATTGTGGTGCCTTTTGCACATTCTGGCACCTCCTATCATTGTTTTGGCGCCTTTTGTCTCTATTTTGGTGCCTTTTGCTTCCAGATTGGCACTTTTTGTCTCTATTTTAGCATTTTATAGTCAATCTTAAAATGGTTGTATCTTGGTCATACGGAGGTCTTTTTCAGAGCTTTTTTTTTTAAATGGGGTATAATTTCATAAGCTATGTAATGGTGTAGGTGTTTCTCAACTTTTGTCTCTGTTTTGACACCTTTTTTCTCTGTTTTGGAGCCTTTTGCTCATTCTGTGGCACCTTTTGCACATTTTGGCACCTCCTATCTCTATTTTGGCACCTTTTGTCTCTATTTTGGCACCTTTAGTCTCTGTTTTGGTGCCTTTTCACATTTTGTGGCACCTTTTGTCTCTGTTTTGGTGTCTTTTGCAATTTCCCTATTTTTCACTAAATTCAAAGGCTAATACTTTGTGTTGTTGTTTTGCAGGTTTCCCAGATTCATTATCAAAGACATTCTTATCAAACTACTAACATATTGCAGGGGCTAGAAGTGATTTACTTGTTTCCTTTTGGTTAAGTTAGGAACATAGCTTAATTAAAAGGTTAATGAACACCATGTTTCCTTTTGGTTAAGTTAGGAACATAGCTTAATTAAAGGGTTAATAAACCCCATGTCTTTTGGGCTTGATGGATGGTGGGAATATGCTCTCCCCTTAACTGGGTGACCAAAAAGCTAGACCCATTCACTTTTCGTGTGCGAGTGTGAGTTGAGTATATCGCATGTGTTCTCTCTTTATTCATGTGGAATAAAGATTGATCAAACTATGGGTATACTTGCTTGCTTTTGTTTATCTTAGAGGGCCTACCTTGTGGGAAAAATTACTCACCCAAGGGAACGACCCAATCGGTAACACGCTAAAGCCAAGCTCATTTCCAGCCAGTATATAAGTGTGGATACTAGAAAAAAGGCCAATATCATGAGGTTAGTTCCGACGAGAAGGGTAGCAATGGTCTCTCACCGCATGGATCATCCCCCATGAATGGAAAGTCCTTACTAAAACCCTTGTTGTAGTTTGGCCAAAACCTTTATCTATTCTTTGGTGTAGCAACGGTCGTTGTGAAGGCATCCACATTCTCACAGTTTTTAGTAGAGATGAAAAATATGACATGGGAGATTCATGGGTATTGATGTTTGGTTGCCTCAAGAAGTGAGTGTCATGGAGGGGAGCTAGTGGGGTCAAGCATCTAGTCATCTGCTAAGAATAAGTGCAGTTGGGGTAAAACCTATGTGGAATCCAAAAGAATACAGTCTTTCACAACCTTAGGAGTGTACATTGCTTGATGTGTCTTTATCAAAGTGTTTTCAAAACAAACAAAACATCACATATCGAAAGTGAAAACACTGATTTAGAATTGCATTTAGTGAAACAACTAAGTCTCCCATTGAAAAATTAGGAAAACCAAGCAAATTTTCAAAGAAACTTTCAAAAAACCAAGTTTGAACTTGTTCTAGCACCTTATGTCTCTGTTTTGGCACCTTTTTCTCATTCTGTGGCACCTTTTGCACATTTTTTGGCACCTTTTGTCTCTATTTTGGCGCCTTTTGCAAAACACAAAATAGTGACCTAGGTTCATTTCTTACCTGACAGTCAGTCTCATCTTGGGAGTCCTCAAAAGCATTCAACCAATCCTTAGGTAAAACAGAGTTTGAACATGTGTGTTACCAAATAATTTCATGAAAAATTAAAATTCGGAAACCAAAGTCCAAACCTCTTAGTCCAAAAGAACACCAAAAACGTCTATCAACACTTTACAAATTTAGAGAGAGGTTGACCTTTAATTTCTACAAAAGAGCTTGCAAGAAAAATCCTGAATTATACATCTTTTACTATTGTCAAAATTCAAGACTTTTCTAAAGGTTTGAGTACCTCGTTTAGGAAGAAAATTTACCTCTGGTTTCATAGTTTGAACTGAAATTTTGAAATTTTCCCAAAGTCCAAGATCATTCCTTAGATACCTTAGAAGTCTAAACTTGTTAAAATTGACCTCTATAAGTGGAATTTTCCAACCTAAACCAAGATCTAACATCACAAAGTACCAACATCATCAAATTTATCATACCTTTGATTATTAGGCCTAGTTTCATCATCAAGATTTATCATCCTCTCATCACAAAATGAAGCTATATAGTCAAATCCAACCTAGTCTCATTAGAATTTTTCATTCTATTTGACTTAGTTGTAATCCTTAGTACTTTTTCAAAACCTAGATCAAAGTTTAGTCTAAACTATAACACTTGTATGCCCATTCAAACAAGGTTACAGAAACCAAAGCTCAAGGAAAAAGGACTTGAAAATCAAAACATTGAAGCTCGCCAAACATCGAAACTCCAAACATCGAAACTCCAACCATTGAAACTCTGATCATTGAGACTCAAAACACTGAAACTCAAAACAGTGAAACACAAAACACCATGGCGGAGGCTAAAGAGAATCCTTTTCATGGACTCAACAACACTGACGGGGAAGAAATAACCAAAGAAGATATCCAACATGCTAAACAAGACCCCAATTTCCACAAGTGTTTAGAAAAGATTTTCGAAAGAAATGGGGAAAAATACCTCCTTATGCTAGCCAAACAAGGTTCCAAATTACAAGAAGGCTTTGATGTGAATCAATTGAAAGCACCTCCTAAAAATCTTGAAATAGAACACGTGGTTACCCTAACTCAAAAAATGATGAATCTCCAACAACAAATTGTTTACATGCAAAGAGGAACCTCAAAACAATACTTTCTACAAGACATTTGACCTTATCCATTTGATCAAAGTATCCATATGATACCTTTTCCCAAACATTGTGAATTCCCTAAGTACAAAAAATACAATGGTAAAACTGATCCAATAGACCATGTGAGGGAATTTAGGACCATGAGTCTTGAATTTGCATATGAGGAAACATATTTGATGAGATTATTCCCAAGAAGCTTAGGTGGACATTGTCTTGAATGGTTTTCCAAACTCATCCCACCAATTAACACCTTTGAGGAATTAGTCAACAAGTTCATCACCCAATATTCATACAACATTCAACATGACATCACCATGAAAGATCTTTGTAACCTAAACCAAAAGAAGGGTGAATCATTCCTTGTGTTCTTGCATAAATGGAGAAGGTTATTTGCACGATATTTTCATCTTGTACCTAAAAAGGAAAAGATAGAAATCTTTATTGACAACCTCAATGATGAGATGAGTTATACATTGGAATTACAATGTCCCCCAAACTTTGAAAAATTGATTGAAAACGGGATTAAAATTGAAGATTCTTTAGTCAAGAGAGGAGTCATCAAAATATACAATGAAAACAACTCATCAAACTTCTCCAACAATTACAATAGTGGTCACAAACCCAAGTATTGGCAACACAACAAGAATGTTGGTAACAACGATGCTTCAACTAAAACACAAAACTCAAAACCCGTATTCAATTTGACAACCGTTACCACCAAAACCAATCAAAACAGTATCCCAAACAATAATGAATCTAAACCAACTTCAACCTCATACAAAATACCATCATCAAATCAAAGAAGGTTCACACCTTTGGGAAATCCTTAGAATCAACACTAAAAGAGCTTCTTGAAGCCAAGGTTATATCATTACCAAAGGCACGAGATTATAACCCACAAGTTAAACCACCATGGTGGAATGATGCACATTTTTGTGACTTTCATAGGAATAAAGGACATAAAACCAATGATTGCATACAACTGAAACATTTAGTGCAAGATTTGATTGTTGACAAGACAATATTTGTAGAGGGACCTCAAACAAACAATGATCATGGAGCATTTAAGAACCCTCTACAAAATATGAAAAGGGGGAATCCTCGTCAACGAACACCAAAGGCAAGAATGTAAACTATGTCTATAATACTACTGTTCTTATCATTTTTGTTGTTGGCAATCCAATCAATGATAAACAAGCATTATACCAGCTAATTTGAAAGTTTTCCAATCCCAAGCTATGGTGGGACATGTAACCACACCTCATTGCCTATCATTTACTAAAAATGATGATGCATCACTCACCCATTTGCATAATGCTCCACTTCATATTGAGGTTTTGATCCATAAATGTTTGGTCAAATGTGTTCTAATAGATGGAGGAGCTAGTTTAAATATCTGCTCTTTAAAGTTTATGCATGCCTTGGGATATTCAAAAAATGTAAGACTCCAATAAAAAGATTACCATGAAGGGATATGATGCAGAAGAGAGCTTATCTAAAGGATCGGTTACTCTACCAATCAGAATCAGCCCTGTGGTGAAAGATGTGGTTTTCCAATTCCTTGATCTCCCCTTGACATATAATATCCTCTTTGGAAGACTATGGATACATGAAATGCAAGCAATTTCCTCTACATACCATCAATGCTTGAAATTTTCTCACAATGGAGTCAAAATCACAATACAAGGAGATCCTAATTCTTTCATGTCTGGTCATAATCAAAGTCCTAAAGCTTAAATCACCATCCCTAGCAATTGTGAAGCATCCTCCCCTCAAATAAATGTTGATCATGAAACCATCAAAACATCCACTCTAGTCACTACACTATCAAACCCCAAAGTCCAAATTCATGATCTAGGATGTGGAGAATACCGTATGGATAAGTTGCTAATAAATGACACTACTACTATTGTCGAGAAAGGTCCAACTTCCAACAATGATGTTGAGACTGCTACAGAAGAAATGCAGAAAGATGACCGTGTTGGGATTGAAACCTTTTGGGATCCTGATGATACACCTACCCTTTCCATATCCAGCTGCACACAAGCTTTTGATACCTATGATAACCCCCTATTTGGCCAAGATATCTATGATAATACACTTTTTGACCATAATCCTACTGAGGATATCCAACCATCCTTCCATCACACTTGCCTTGGGCTAGGGTATGAATCTCCTAATGTTCCTTCTATCAAGTCATCTTACCAAGTCACTATGGACATGCAAGCCTCCATTGATGTTAGCAATACCAAAAAGGATAGCATCAAAGACTCCATTGATGGCATCACCACTCCCACTTCATTCATCTCACCCACATCCATCCACCTTGTAGACATGGATCAACAAGTATCATCTAAAGAAAATATAAAGGAGGCAAATCAGAAATCAAAGGTAAAAATGCATTTTTCAAAAGGAGATTCAAAATCAAAAGAAATATTGCCACGAAAGAAAAATAAAGAGAAGTCCCTTAGCCAAAATAAAAATCTATTAGACAAATCAAAAGAAAAAAAGGATCAAGTAAAGTCCCTTATCCAATACAAAAAGCTATTGGACCAATCAAAAAGAAAGAAATATCCAGACAAGTCCCCTAGCCAAAATAAAAAGCTACCACACAAATCAAAAATCAAAGTCAAAAATAAAAGTGAGCAAAAGTTGATCTCCAAACATGCCTCTCCCTTAAACTCATTAGGGGCATCTATCAAAGAAGAAAATCAAAGAAAGAACTTGTTGATTCAAGGTCTACATACATCTCACTCATACCACATATTCCCTTCCACCCATCCATGTTCACATACCCGTCATATCATTACTATAACACCCCGCCACGCAAACCCCATAGGACAACTACAACAAATACAAAATATATTTTTTTGAAAATAACAATTACACAATACAACAAATAAACATTTATACAACATAGATATAACATAAAGCATTAACCTAATCCTATGGGTTACATGGTGTGTTACTTAAACGAACCCAACAATTAATGATAAATGATACTAACTAAAGCAGAAGAAAGAAATGAGAATAAAACATGATATAAGTGCAACAAGAATAAGATACAAATTCATAAACATAATCACATAATACTATATTCATCTTCAGAGTTCAAAGTTACAAATGTGGAATATATTTCCACAGATACAACACAATATAAAATCAGAGTTACATTACAAGGCCACTTCCCTTATAACATTGGGAAGGGTACAATCAATAATACAAAAGTACAATAATGAAATAGAACTCATCATAGGTACAATCTTCTCCGTGCGAGCTCCAAGATCACTACAACTACATCCACACCATGATCACTATTGGGGACCCAATGGGTGTATTGCATGTTTCCAACCGACCGTGTGGACCCAAAGGAACACCCCCCATGCAAGGAGTCGATAAGAAAGAGCCCTCGACCACAAACTCAAACATAAAGGACACACATCACAAGACTCAAGCCCATGAACAACATAAACATCAATAGTAAATAAACAACTAAAACAACTCCAGAGGCACAAGAACAAGGGAAACAAAGGGGCATAATGGGAGAGTGTCATCGCATGGCCTTCATGGATTCACCAGACTACCTATAATCTAGGATCCGCCTCCATCTACAGTTAACTAGACATCTTGTTTCAAGGTGTCACCCCAAAGGGTGACTCATGCGGAGCCATCTACCTTTCGTGAAGACAAGGTAGTGACCTTACCGACCAAGTCTTCCCACCTGTCCCTAGCCTTTGGGAGCGCTAACGGTAGGGGTGAGGTGTATATTTTTATCTTGTTATGTGATAACTAACCCAACCCACTAAGTAAATTAATTAGGTTTTCACTTAATTAGGGAAACTCTTTCAAGGGTGACCACTTGTACACTGGCCCCAAGAAGAGCCACTCTCCCCTATGGATGCCCCAAAACCAAAACCAAGAAACGAGTACCACAATGTTCAACCAAAAGAATCATAACTCACAACAAGGTACCACCCACAAATTCCCAAATGGTATCAACATGAACCAAAAAGATGCAACCATAGAAATACATTCACACTTTCCCTAACCTTTGGAGATAACGCTAATCCATACAAGAACAAAGTAAAATATCACATCCAATTAATTAACACCATATCATTAACTATAAGGAATTTTAAATAATAAATCATCCAATTCTCAATCAAATAACCATTTTTATCAAATAAAAAAAAATCAAAGTAAGGAAATTCACTTATACTTCTATTTATCCCAAGCACAATAATCATTAACTAAAAATAACACAGTAAAATATCACATCCAATTAATTAACACCATATCATTAACTATAAGGAATTTTAAATAATAAATCATCCAATTCTCAATCAAATAACCATTTTTATCAAATAAAAAAAAATCAAAGTAAGGAAATTCACTTATACTTCTATTTACCCCAAGCACAATAATCAATTTAATAAATATCTTCCTACACTTAAATAATTCATTTATTAAATATCTAAGTCTATAAACTTGCTAAAAAGCTAATTAAAAAGCAGCAATGATAATTCCATGATTTATCTAAACATAATAAAATAAACTTTCTTTTTTTTTTTTAATTTAAAGATACTAAATTTATTAAAAACCAATTATAAATCATTCACTAATTTCAATTTTTTAAACTATATTTTATTTTCTGATTTTATATCTTTTCCACAGAGAATATTCTAAATTTTGAGTTTTCTAAGATAATGGAAATCTAATCTTTCTAAATTTTGATTTTTCTAAGATAATGGAAATCAAAACTTTATTCTAAAAATCAATTCAAAGTAAAAAGTAGATTTAAGATATTAATCTTCTAAGTTCAAAATCTGATTATAATATTTATTTATTTTAAGCAACTATTCTAATATATCACAGTATAGTATAGTTTGACTGGAAAATAATGAAATCAAATACTATAGTATATTTTAAATCACAAATTTCATTTTCCTCAGATTCTAAATACAGCTTAAATTAAAAGACATTTTCAAACAGAATTTACAAATAACATTTTTCCCCTTTATATATAAAATTTTTCTAGAGAATAACTTATATTTTTTTTTTCATTATTTGCTCACATTTCTTGATATGTATATATGTATGTATGTATGTATGTATGTATGTATGTATGTATGTGTATATATTTTGTACATATATTCAGTTTATTTTGTTCTTCAATTGCAATAGCATTAGATGAATTGATATATTTATTTTAGTATATATATATTTACACATATATATTAAAACCTCCACATTAATATTTAAAAACTACATAACATAATAAAATATCATATATATGTTTATTTTATCCAACAATTTTCCCATGAAAGAAATATAGTGACAAAAGAGAAGTGTAAAAATTTCAAGAGTTCTCGAATAAGGAAAATATAGGGAACGAAAGGGTTCTCAAACGAGAGAGATTTTCAAAGGTTTAAAGCTGAGAAGATTCCAAAGACAGAGGAAATCGAGATTTCAACATGAATTCCATAATGAAAATTATAGAGAGGAAGGAGAAATCTACAAACAAGAAATAATTACAGAGAATGGGATTTTCCCAAACACACACAGAAAACATATTTTCTCTTTCAAATAGCATTTCCTTTCTCCTTTTAAAAACTAAATCTACAGAGATCAAATTATGAAATTCGAATTACTTGGAGTCCTACGTAAAGCTCGATTCGAGGACGAAATGATGCACGACTCCAGCCAGCTGCAATCTTTCGTAATCCAGAGATTCAAAACCCCAGCAACAATAGATTTGACAACAAAACCCAGTGCAAGCCAAAAATCAAATCTTCTTCAACAATTTTTTTGAGTTGCAGACATTTTTTTTCATTTTTTCATTTCCTCCCTCTTGCTTTTTCAAAAAAGCAATATTTGGAAATATACTTTTTCCAAAAAAGCCAAATCAAAAGTTGTCATAAATTTTTCCGACAACTTTCCCATGCAAATTCCACTTAACCCACCATTTCTGCCATTTTCCAATTTTGGAAGAAGAATCTTCCATAATTAATTTACACCAAAAAAATATGCCTTTTAAATATTTTAATTTCATTTTAATAAAATTAATTTTTGAAAAATAAACAATTAATTAATAATAATTTTAAGCAACATTTCACTTGATTATAATTGAAGTTTAAAATTTATTTTATTAAATCACCTTTTTCTAATTAAAACAAATAAGATAATGATTTCCTTAACTTTATTTCTTTTAAAAATAAACCATAATAATTTATCTAACTATTTATTTAATTTAATGATTTAAATTAAAGGATAGCTTCACATTTTAAAATAACAATAAAAGTGCTAATGTACACCATAATTTTCCTAAGTATTAATATCATAAGCAATATTGAACCTTTCATTAATTTAATATTTTGCACCATAGACTAGCATTTAATTTAAATTATAAAGCACTAACCATAAACACACTTATAAAACTCATGAAATAAAATGATTTAATTAACAACCATACCTACACGAATGAAGTACGGACACGACATGTAAAATCCCTGGACCAACCACTGACATAGACGGGTGTACTTTCTTACCAACTCCCTAACCACATCAACCATTGGGTCTATAGGATGCGCTCATACCCAACAATGTGGGTGGAGTTGGCACCTGGTACTTGCATTCCTACATAACACAAAATGTTGAACATATACATATGCAAATAATTCATAGTCAAACACATTGTGAAGGAGAGTTACAATGAGGCAGGGCGCTCACGGATGAGCGATGCCACCCCGTCTCCTTCACCCAAATCAAATATAGTAAACAGAATCTAGGCATCACATCATCAAAATAACTCACAAAGTAACATCATCATAACATGAGTATCCCACATAAGTCCAACTATCATAAGCAAATAAGCATAACTATTTGCCACACCCAACACATGGCAGAAAATTTGTCAAACATAGTATCAAATATGCATCAGAACATAACCAGAAATCACACTAAAGCAAAAGACACACACCAAAGTAGTACCAGAGTATCAGAACATGAGAGGCACTACAATTAAACTTCCATTGGTGATGTCTTTCAATGTGTCTTTGATGGCGACCCCTTCACGTACTATAACTCATCAGTTTCCCAAACTCCTTTTTGTTTGAAGCTAAATGGCCCATATAGCATGCACATTACGAATCCTATCATAACCTATTTCATCTATCACCTCTATCATCTGTCATATTTTCCACTCATGTTATTCATTTTGATCAGATCCTTTCATCCAGCATGGTCATTCACACAAGATCGAGGCATCATCACAGCAGCCTTCGGATCAGGAGCATATCAGTTGTCT
This sequence comes from Sequoia sempervirens, assembly GCA_007258455.2. Lineage (NCBI taxonomy): Eukaryota > Viridiplantae > Streptophyta > Pinopsida > Cupressales > Cupressaceae > Sequoia > Sequoia sempervirens. The sequence goes on from VDFB02094461.1 coordinate 14,897, forward strand.
ACACCAGAAGGGGATTTTTTTGATGAACCCCTCAACAACCTGCATCTCAAGAAGTTCTACACTTGAATCATCTAGTGCATTGGGGAAAAGGTCTTGAAAAATACCAAAAACATCAAAAAATGTCCTAAAAAAATGGTTTCCTTGATGAAAACCTAGCAAACAGGCATCTTGGTAACAACAAAAAAATTAGAAAAATACAAAAATACAAAAATAAAAATAAAAATCTAAAAAAGTACAATAAAAACAAGTAGTGAAAACCTGGCAACAAGCGCTATTTGTGATAGGTTAGCTTTTCCATCTATTTGAGCATGTTGACCATTCGCTTTCGCCATCCATCTACCTATCATTTGAAAGCACCATGTACATATCATGACATTATGGTCGTGTCTCACCCTAGACTAGGGGCAAAATCTTGAACTCACTAGGGGCAACAAACTTTGAGCTTGAACCAACAGACAAATAGGAGGAAGACAAACGCAACAAAAACAATGATTAAAACACAACCCAACATTGAATATCGATCACCATCAGAAATGCATCAAATGTCCATATCATATCAAAAGCCAAAAATAGGTCAAAAGTTAGTCAAAAATTTCAAAAACAGAGTCGTCTTGTTGAACTACGTGGTCTCTGCATGTACAACGTAAGCAAGGATCATCTTTGATTAGCCCCCGAGACCCCTAGGATAGGTCTTTAGGTTAAGTTCTTGGTCAAAATCTCAAAAAACACCTAAAAATTGGAAAATCAAAAAATCCCAAAAAACATCAAAAAATCAAAATAAAATCAAATCAAAAGGATGATACTCTTCTGAATCATGGGTTTATCACATTAAACACAAATTTTCAATTTTTATACTTTGATTTTTGTTATCATATCTCTGGAGCCCCTCGATGATGTACCGAACTAGAGGAGCTAGGAAGGAGTATGATTTTTCTTTTTCTATTGTCTGTGAGTTGATCATTATTATTGTGCAAATTGTCACGGGATGTGCTCTACAATGTATCACTAATGACATTCTGAATTTGCACAGGAAAACGGTTAACTCTTGTCTGTTTATGCAAGCAATACTCAAATCATCTCGGTTTAATTATACTTAGATGCTTGTGTTAACTTGCACTATCAAACATCATGGAAGTAGTACTTAGGTCATCATGGTCTAAATATACCATTTATGCTTTTACTCACTTTCAACATTTTAAAGGCCCAATGATGATAAAAAGCATGACAAATCGGCTATTACGAATGACAAGTTTTGCATACAAGATTTTCATGTTTAGAGTAGATTGCATCCATGTTAGTTTGCATCTGTATTTATGGAATTTCCAAAGCTGCAACAATGATGTTATCTCTTGCATTAGGGGATTGAATACACTTGACATTACCAAAAACACATCATTTTCATATAGCTACACACCACTTGCATTATCATCAATTAGAAAACATTCTCATTTAGCTGCATATCAGATGCATCATCATTTGCAAACATTAGGAAACATTACAACATCATTCATCCATACATACATCAAATCATAATATTTGCATTAGGGAAGTGGTTCACTAAGCTTAAATGAGTGAGTCTCTTTAGATTTCCAAAAGAATTGGGAAATATGTCAGGTTTTGAGAAGCTTAATTTAACAAATAATCAACTGACGAGAAACTTCTCACAACTCTTGGAAGTTGTATAGATTCACTCATTTAAGCTTAAGACCCTATAACACAATCATCGGCATAATCATTTGCAACACATACTCATCATTCGTCATTACAAAACATCATACATCATTTACATAGCATCCATGCATACATCATAAATAAATCATCACATAAGTGTCATCATTGCATACGTCACCTATAAACATCACATAAACATCAACAAAAATATGCATCATCGTGTGATCATTTCATATACCTATTCATTCATTCATTACATCATTTATTTGCATTAGAAAAGAACAAAAACATCAAAATTCATCACATTTCATTGACATAATAGGATCCATCACATATATAGGCATCATTCATAAAGCATCATAGAATCATAACACATCATTTGCATCCATAATATATCATATCATCATCATATAGAGCATCACATAGAATCATAAAATAGAAATCAAATACATACATCATAATCATCATGATCATCATCACATATAAACATCATATAGACACATATATCAATCATCATCATCACCGCATGTCATATATAACTCAAAATGATGTTAAAGTGTACAAGGATATTCAAAGGTATAAAGAGATACATTGATATCAAAAATGGCAGTGTATCATAATGTCTCAATTGAATCAGTGTATACATCAAGTATCAGTACATCATCAAGTCTCAGTACATTAATCAATCCTATACTAGGACATATCAATCAATCAGAGAATTCAAACCACATCACCCAATCAAATCTGAATCTGCCTACACTAGATGTGGAAATCCTCCTATGATCATAACATATCGCAAATCAGCAATCTTATCAATCAATCAATCAAATCTAATCAGATCTAATGCAGTTTCGATCAAATCTCGTGAGCATCTATCATTGATCCTCGCCTATCATGAGGACAATCATCATCATCATCAATCTATCATTGATCCTCACCTATCATGAGTTCAATCATCAATCAATCCAACCTCACCTATCATGAGGTTCATCAATTGATCCAACCTCACCTATCATGAGGTCAATCATCAATCTATCATTGATCATCGCCTATCATGAGGTCAATCATCAATCTATCACTAATCCTCTCCTATCATGAGGTCAATCATCAATCTATCATTGATCCTCGCCTATCATGAGGTCAATCATCAATCTAGCATTGATCCTTGACTATCATGAGTTCAATCATCATCATCCTATCATTGATCCTCACCTATCATGAGGTCAATCATCAACTATCACATCATCATCATCAACACAAAGGTTGAATGCGATCATCAAACATCAAACACAAGGAGGAAACATAAGGCATCAATTAATCAATTTGGCAAGCTCAATCTTCTTTTTCGAGAGATAAAATTTTTCTAGATCATAAAATTTTGAAATCATCGAAAAATCCTCAAATTCAAAAATTCACCAATTTATCTCCCAAGGGGGGATATATCCGTCAATACCTGAAAATCAACGTCTCGGGCATCAAAAACTTTTTTGACCATCGGTATCAAATTTTTCTTTGAAGCAACGTGTAAACACATTACTTCAAAGAGGGGGAAAATGTATACACCTAAAAACGGTCATCACCTTTCATTAATTAAATACTAGCTATTTGGTTAATATTCCAACTACGTATAAATAAATTCTCAATTTATTTATATTGTTCACCCTTCTCTAATTCTCCAAATCTAAAACATATTCTTCTAAATTAATTAAATAAACAAGGTTCCCTAAACTTGTTTTATTTAATTAATCTTCATTAAATCCAATTAGGAATTAGAGCACATTTCTACAACTTTTTGTGCCACCTCACCAAGGTCACATGAAAATAAATAACTCTAAATTTTTAATTAGAATTATCTTCAACTCATTTCAAAAAGCACATGGCTCATTTCCTCCCACACTTCCACCAATTTTGGAAGCACATGGCCTTCTCTTCTCACACTTGAATCTTCCATCCAAATGGCATGTTGCCCATTGGTCAAGAGATTCTCCCATCCAAATGGCATGTTGTCTTTGGTCAAGGAGACAACATCTTGATTCTCTTCATCTTCACCGTCCATTTTTCTTATTTGAATTTGGACCATTGATTATTGCCACCTCACTATATGCTTGGAAAAGGCTATAAATACAACCCTTGGGCCTTGTGTTTTGCATCCACATTTGAAGTAAAGTTATCATACAGGTTTTATCATGGGAGCTTGGAGAATTTTGGAGTCTTATAGCTAGTCTTTACATCATGTTTTACTTTGCATTTACATCTTAGCTCTAAATCTTGCATCATAGTTGCATTTTATGTCCCATCTTGCATCATAGTTGCATTTTAGATTAGTTCATTTTAAGTTTGTATTTGAGCATATGTAGAATCATGCATAGATCATTCTAGTTCAATACCATATCATCCACCTCCACTTGTTTATTTATCATAATTACCATCATCCCTTCATCATAGCATTCATCATCGTTGTTTGCATATAGTTTCATGTAGGCATTTAGTTGGCTTGCATGTTGAATATTAATCTCGTTTCTTAAGTGTCATTCTAATAGCCTTTGTGCACATAGAAGTCTAAGGGCCAAAAGGTTAAAAGAATCCTTAGGAATAGAGGACAATGAGACGTTCTTGAAATATTTAGTTTGTTGCAAATTAGAATAGTTTCTTTGCTTTGAATCTTTGAATATAAATCGTTTCATTAAGGTTTATGTTGATACTAACTTTACACATTTAACACACACACAAGTACAAAAGGGTCTCCTAGTGAAAACTTGGACCTGGGGCACTTTTAAATCAATCAAAAGTAAAAAGAAAGGGTGTATCCTCTAATGAAAACCTCCATGAGGCGTTAGAGGATGGGGATGTTCATCTTCCTCTTATAGGTACCCACTTTTCAGAACGACCTTCTATTCTTATCAAATACATAAGGGAGGTGAATTTGGGAATGGAAGTGGAGCCAAAGATCACGTATGTAGCTAAGTCCTTGACTAAAGAGGAGTATTCTGTAATTGTCAATCTACTTCATGAAGTGATCATTAATTTTGCATGGGCTTATTCATATATGCCTGGGCTAGATCCAACATTATTTGTTCATCACCTTGATGTCCATCCAAATGCCAAGCCAGTGAAACAAAAGGTCTGAAAAAATGCATCCACAAGTCACTCTTCTCATTAAGGTGGAGTTGGAAAAACTGTTAGCACTGGGGTTCATCAAACCTATTGATTATTCAGACTAGATTTCCAACATTGTCCCCATAGCTAAACCAACTAGGGGCATATGCATTTGTACAAAATTTAGAGACCTTAATAAGGCCTAACCTAAAGATGAATTTCCATTGTCGAACATTGATATGCTTGTTGATTTGACAACAAGTCATGCCATTCTATCTCTTATGGACGACTTTTTCGGGTATAATTAGATCAAAATTTCCCTTGGAGATCAACATAAAACAACTTTCACTACACCTTGGGGCACTTTTTTCTATAACATCATGCCTTTTGGTCTCAAAAATGCAGGGGAAACATATCAATGTGCCATGACGGTCATCTTCCATGATTTGATCCACCTCATAATGGAAGATTATGTTGATGACCTATTGGCAAAATTCAAAACTCGAGAACATTTGTAGATCTTGAAGTAAATTTTTGATAGGTTAGAGTGGTATAAGCTAATATTAAATCCAAAGAAATGTGTTTTCAAAGTCACATCAGGAAAATTTTTGTGTTTCATTATGTCTAAGAGGGGTATAGAGGTTGACCCAGCTAAAGTCAAGCAATTATGGAAATGCCTCCACCTAAAAATCTGAAGCATCTAAGGAGTCTACAAGGCAAGTTGCAATCAATTTGATGCTTCATAGCTCAACTCGCGAACAAATTCCAACCTTTCACACACCTTTTGCGTAAAAATATTGTCTTCAAATGAAACTTAAAGTGTCAACAGGGCTTCGATTAAATCAAGGAATATCTTGCCAACCCTCCTATCCTGATGCCTCCTATATCGGGGAAACCTTTATTGCTTTATATTTCTACTACAACAGTTGCATTGGGGGCACTTCTAGCACAACATGACAACAATTGGAAAGAAAGGGAAATATATTACATCAGTTGCACATTAGTGGGGTATGAACTTAATGATGCAAGAGCATCTAGCGGTGTAGGGAAATCTTGCATCACCCAAAAAATTGTTTTCTTTATTTTCTTTAGTTGTTTTGAATCCCATGATGGCACTTAAGGGGTATAAGACTGTCAGGCATCAAAAATAGCAAAAATGGGCACTTACTATTTTTATTAAGTTGGCCTAAATGGTCTCATATGGAAGTGAAAATTTACCCCAAGGAGCAGAGCTGAAAAACATTTCTGGTCGCGAAAGAATCACCTCAATGCCCTGCACGGTTTGGGAGAAATTAAAGTTTTTGTCCCAAGAAATTTCTCCAATGTAGCTTCAAATTTAGATATAAAACTTTAGAGGCCCCGAATCAAAAGCTATGGCCCCGCAAAGTTGGTCCTCGAAAAAGTTAGTTTCATAAAAAAATCTTCCTAGGACAGAAATCAAACAGTGGGACATTTAGCGCCAGAACAAAAAGGGGAAATTTAAACTTTCTAGAACATTCTAGGGCAGTGATTGTGGAAAATAAAAAGGGTTAAGTGGGGGTTGTAGAAGGTGGCCCTGATAGTGCAGATTGTGGCTTGAATAGTAGATTTTCTTTTTAGATTTGATTTTGTTGTAATGAATCAAGCCCATGAGGCTATAGCATGTAAGCTTTGAATCTGTAATTTCATTTTCTAAAAATAATTGAAAGTGAGTCATTCTTTTGTCTTGCATCTTCTGTGTTGGTGTCTGTTGTTATATATATGTGGGTTTTGGGCAATGTGGCCCTCATCACTTAATTATAGCCCTATGGAAAAAGCTTTCCTTGTAGTTGTTTTCAGTTCTCAAGAACTTCGCCGCTATATGCTTAGTCATTCAATTAAGTTGATTTCCAAGGTAGATCCACTCAAGTACTTTTTTCTAGAACATCATTAATAGGTCATATGGTTAAGTGGGTTATGTTGCTCAGTGAGTTTGATATTGAGTATATAGACCACAAGGAAATCAAAGGACAAATCATCACAAATCAACTGGCTAAAGCCTCTCTAGTGGATATGTACCCTTTAGTAGTAGAGTTTCCAGATGAGTCAGTGTTCATCGTTTCAGAGGTTGATGCATGGACACTTAATTTTGATGGAGCCTACACACAGAATGGGGTAGGTGTTGGAATTCCCTTTGTCACTTCTTAAGGTTATTATATCCCCAAGTCGTTTAGATTGGCATTCCCATGCACGAATAACATTGTTGAGTATGAAGCTCTAATCATAGGTCTCTAAATTATAGTCCAATGGAACATTACATGCCTTTGTGTCTATGGGGACTCACAACTCATAATTAAACAAGTTAATGATGAGTACCAAACCAAGGATGACAAGATTCTTCCTTATAAACGCATGGTGGATGACTTTAAGCAATATTTCAATCATATCCAATTTGACCAGGTTCCTAGACTGCAAAATAAGGCTATAGATGTAATGGCTACCATTGTCTCTCTTATAGACATGCCCAAGGATCATACAAACTATGAATTCTTGGTTGAACGGGCATACAATATTCCAAATACATAAATGGTGTGTGAAATCGTAGGTCCCCAATCCCTGTGGTACCACAACATTTACACCTTCCTTCATGATAACATCCTTCCACCCTAGCTAAAACACATCCAATGCAAGTCCTTCATACATCGAGCATCTTGTTACACCCTCCTAGGAGACACTCTTTATCATATAGGGTATGATGGTACTCTTCTTCGATGTTTGAACAAACCTGAATCTAAAGTAGCATTAAGCGAAGTGCATAGTGGCGTTTGTGGGGCACACACTAATGGAATGTCCCTAGCTAAGAAGATTCTTTGGACTAGGTATTATTGGACCACTATGGAACATGATGCATGTGAGTTTTTTAAGAAGTGTGTTCCTTGTTAGTAGCATGTGGATTTGATCCATGCTCCAGCACAGGACTTGCAACCGATTACAACAATGTGGCCCTTTTCCTAGTGGCCCGTCTAGACTTAATCGACAAGATCGACCCACCATCCTCCAATCGTAACACCTTCATCATCACCACCATAGAATACTTCACTAAATGGGTGGAAGCAATTCCACTCCCTCATTACTGACACTCAGATATCCAAATTCATCATGTACCATATTCTTTGCAGATATGGTATTCCCTCCACCATCATCACTAACAATAGAAAACCTTTCAAAAACTAGCATGTACAAAAACTCTGTGAAAATTTCCATGTCCAACATGGATGGTCGACACCCTATTACCCCCAAGGTAATGGTTAGGTTGAAGCCACCAACAAAATACTAATCAAAATTGTAAAGAAAGTTGTCAATAATATTAGTCGAGATTGGCACCTCCATCTCAATCTTGTCCTTTGGGCCTATTGTACATCCATTTGCACCCCCACCAATGCCACACCATACTCACTCATATATGGTGTCAATGCCATCTTACCAATTGAAGTTGAGTTCCCCTCATAGAGTATCTCTTTGGAGAACCTGACAAATGATGAGGAGTATCAAGCAGCACGTCTTGGTCAACTAGAGCTTCTAGATGAGAAGTGTCTCAATGCTTATAATCACTTGCAGGCTTACCAAAATCAGCTCAAAAGAAGCTACAACAAGAAATTTTGACATTTCCAGTTCCAGGTTAGTGACCTTGTACTTAAGGAAAATCAACATACTCAACAAGATCAAGAAGGAAAATTTGAAGCTAATTGGTTCAGTCCATATGTCATCATAGCTAAATATGGTTCTAGAGCATATCGACTTTCCACACCTGAGGGTGAACCCTTGGAAGAATGCATCAACATTGTGCATCTAAAGTGGTTCTACACCTAAGTTAGCTAGATTAACCCACCTAGAAAATACCAAAAAATTTAAAAATCCAAAAAAAATACAAAAAAAAATGGAAAATATCAAAAAATGATGTCAATAGTAAAGAGAAATAAATTGTCCTATGGTGAAAACCACCTTTAGTGGTGCCTTGGATAAGTACATTTTGTGAAAACCTGGTAATAGGCGTCATTCATATAGGTGTTAATCACTATCTACCTTGTATCCCATTTGCCTATATGCTTACGTATCCCCTCCCATCAACACATCCTATCTACACATCTCATCCATCCTATCATCTATCCCATGGTATATTTTGATTGAGCATTAGATGGTTTAGATTTACTATCCCAAATCTTGAGCTCCTCTCACTTGTTGGTGGTGAACCCCTATAAGTCTTACTAGGTATCCTAGTCTCGTATCCTTATGCCAATTGGGCTTTGGTTGGTTATCATCACTTGTATATAGTGTCCTATTAGTCGGTCTCGCGTCCTCAAACAAGATCCATCCTTGTGTCTTTTATCATTAGGTCCCATCTTTTATCCCTTGTCCTTTCTTTGGTATTTTTATCGAATTATGTTGCCTTTGCGATTTCACATAGGCAATGCCATCTTTGATGAGCCCCTAAGGCTTTGTTCCATCCTTTTGGGTCATTCCCCATCATTCATTTTTCTTTTGCTCACTATTAGTCTTTGGTATTTTTATCGAACTACATTGCCTCTGCACTTTCATGTAGGAAAGGCCATCTTTGATGAGCCCCTAAGGCTTTGGTCCATCTATTTGGGTCTTTATCATCCTCTTTCTACTTTTTGGTCCATCATTTATCATCAATATTTTTATCAAACTACGATGCCTCTGCACTTTCACATAGGCAAGGCAATCTTTGATGAGCCCCTGAGGCTTAGGTCTATCCTTTAGGGTGTGTCTTTGTGTCTGTCATGTCACCGGGATTGTCCTTATCTTGTTGGACTTAACCAACAAAATCCACTAGTTCCTAGAACTATCAATCTATTTTAATTATCCTGAGTCGTGTTGATCCTCTAATCTATCCCATCCATCTTTGGTCTTAGTAGGATATATTTTTCCTTATATAAGACCGTGTCAATCTTGTCCATCTATCATCCCCATGGCAAAGGATATTTGATATTTATTGTGATTTCTTGGTGATTTTAAATTTTGTTTATCTGTTGAGCTCCCTACTATACCTATTCAATGTCACTACAATCCATCATATCATGGTGCACTTTGATTGGTAGACATAGGGGCATATCTTGGTTTTTTACATGATCATGTTTTCCTAGTTGTCCTACATAGTACCCACCAAGATCTCTTGTGGTCTTGTTTTATGCTAGGGAAACCTCTTATGCATTTGGTTGTCTAGCATCGGCCCAACCAAAGCCCCTACGACTTTGGGATGTTGGATTAATCTTCTTGTGTGGTGTGTTAGTCTTATGCATTAGATTCCAATTGGCCTTGGTTCTTTATACCCTGGCGTATGGTGTCCTATGCTATAGTAAAATCTATTGCTCCTTAAATCATAACATCATGTTAGATTGCATAATTCAAATCATAATCCCTCTTCATTCCCATCTTATGCCATCTACTCCATCCATTCATCTAGCCTATAATCATGGTTGTTGGTTGTGCAAATGGTTTTGTCCCCCCTATTATTCCTATCAGGTTGCTTCAATTTTGATAGGTGTGCTACACCTACCATTTCATTAGGTTGCATTAATCATTTGATTGTCAATCTCATTATTAGGTTGCATTAATCATTTCACTATCCATTTTATTTTGCATTATCATTTTCATTATCGATTAAGTTGTTTAGGATATAATATAGATTTTTTATTCTAAGCACCTTAATCCATTTCATTTTCATTATCAATTAAGTTGTTTAGGATAATATAGATTTGTTATTCTAAGCATCTTAATCCATTTCGTTTTCCATTATCAATTAAGTTGTTTAGGATAATATAGATTTGTTATTCTAAGTAGCTTAATCCATTCATATTTTCATATCTCATTATCATTCATAGCATTAGGAACATTAAATACATATAGATTAAGAACATTACACATTCATTGTATATCATAATGACATCTATATAATAAATATAAATCTTATCACACATCACATGCCACATCATATGCCATTGCATCTTGCATCACATAGCATTAGTACTATATCATGCATCATCATCATAAACATACAACATCACATCCTGCATCACAAACGTGTTGGTCACATACATCACAATCATCATGCATACATATACATCACATCGCTACATCCATAATGCATACATCCATAATACACATAAACAACATCACATAGCCATTATATAATATGCATCACCATAATCATCGGGTTGTCATATAAATATCAGTGCATAATAATGTCCAACATATCCATATAGTCCATAATTTCCATCAATGTCCATGAAATAATACAAGTACATGTATAGGAGAATATAATGTGTAAAAAATGGCACATTGTGTGTCATGAGTCAGTGTGAGTAGAAAGAATCACTGAATCAATTTGTACATGGACTCTGCATATATGTACACTATCACCTGCATATTTTTCAAAACTAGGGCACCTGTCTCCATCCCTGTCCCTCTCTACTGTCCACTATTAGTCACGTCAGAGCACTGAGGTGACTTTGGAACTCTCCCCCATCCTCTTAATGGTGTCCCTATGTAGCCACTAGATCTACCTAATCCCCCTAACTGTAAGGGTCCCAATCATGAAGGCTTTGCACTCCTTCCAAACACTTGTGCATATGGAGTGACTCTCTAAGTTGGGTTTGGTACTGTGATATAATAGGCCCCCATATAATAACTTGCCTCCTAGGCAACATCATCATATTGGGCCGTTGATACCCATGTTGCATCTCTCTCACCTTTTTACCTTTCCCACTGTTGTTGCAACTTGCCCCGCTCCTACTCCCAAGCATCTTGGGCTAGCCTCATATTGGCTAGTTGCCCCTCTACCTACTCTGCTCTTGCTCAAGCCTCATCTCGCTCCCTACAGGCCTCATCCCTCTCCCCCTATAGGGTCCCCAAAATGATTTTCACCTAATCCACTATCCCCTGAACCGCATCCCTCTACTATTGCATATCCACAAATAGTCTCTACAATCATGCTACCTCCTTCCTCAATTCATCCATCTCCACCCCTGTTGCCTCCTCTACCATCGACTCTACAGTCTCTCCACCTCTGCCTCTAGTATCTCCTTCTCCTTCTCTAACTATCTCAACCTCCTCTCCAATATCCTAATCAGTGCCTGCACCCCTACCAACTTGGTAGTTGTATCATCCTATGGTGGTGCCTAATATATCACTAATGCTCTCTCCTGATGCCTCCTGCTCCCCCTCTCCCATCTCCACCTCTACCTCCTAGATATCCTCCTCCTCCTCGATGATCACCACCTCTATCTCACAATCCTTTGTTGCACTCATCTCAAGGGTCTATCCTCCTCCTCCTCCTCGTGTCCTACCTCCTCCTCACCCTCACCCTCTGCCTCAGCACCTAAACTGGTGACTACACCCTTCATGCTATCGGTGTCACTCTCTCTAGCACCCTCTCCCTCCACCATGTGGCATACTGAGCTATCACACCTACATCATTTGGTCCACCTCTCCATGGCCATACTCTCTCCTCCAGTTGGTCCCACATCTTCCTTGCTCTGGCATCTACTATGCTCTGCCCCTAGCCCCTCTCTAGACTAATCCATCGATATCTTTGCTCTGGCTCTAAAATGTCCTATCAGACACCAAACTGTCGTGTGACCCTATCAAGCTTGTACATCTCAATTACAATCTACACATTTTAATATTGCACCCTATTTTTTCCATTCCAAACTATTTAATTTTTTTCCACTTTCCTCTATTGGAATTTGGGTTTGTAACATAATTCATATTATATCTCATGACTCCAAGGCATATCACAAAAAAAAAATTATACCACATATCACATAGAGTTCAAATTAAAGAAAAAAAATACATAGTTTATCATATTGCATTAACTATCTAGTGATAACTAAATCATCAAATGAGAAAAGAAAAAAGTTATAATTGATGCTTTTGAGGTTGGGCCTTATAGCTCTTCATAATAAATTTATTCATGTGTAGAAAGGGGAAATTTTATTAGAGAAACCAGTAAATGGGTTCAACCACATGAAAGAATTAAACAATGTCTCATTGAACACACGTAATGCAACAAATAAGAAAGAGGTAATTTTAGGATGCAACCACATTGTTTCACCATACACAATAGACATGTTTTACCAAATGTAATGAATAGGTCTCCAATCCTATCATTTCACATTTGCTAGCATGCTCCTAGCTTGTACCAAAATGGAAGTTTTGGAACAAAGTATGTACACCCATAAAAGCATAAAGGGTAAGGGAATTTTATTAGATGTTGTAGTTGACACTATCTTGGTAGACATGTATGCAAAATGTAGAAGTATGCACAAGGTACATCACCATTTTGAACCTTTTACTCTTAGAAATTTGTACAAATTAAAACCCGAGTTTTCAAGAATTATAGTCTTGTAGAATGCAAAAAATTCTATGATACACACAAAATAGATTTGTTCAAAATGATTTTGGAATATTCAAGAAAATGTAGTTGGTAAGATTTAAAACCTTTGTTGTAATCCTTGTAGCAAGCAAATGCAATTGGTAGGTGTAAAGCCAAATTCCACAACTATTCCCAGTATCCTCCCAACCTATGCCCAAAAATGGATGTTGCCCCCTCTCGCATGAAAACCCATACAACATAATTGAAAGTGTATTTTTGTCATATCTTGTCCTTTCAATTGTACTAGTAGGCACGTATCCAATATGTGAAAGCATATACAAGGTGTGTGAATTGTTAAGTGCCGATATTTTTTTAATTTCTTATTGATACACGCATAGATTAAATGTGTGCAACTAGCATTGAGGAAGATGAGCAGACACAAGGAAAGAAATGAGACCTCCACAGGTCCATCTCACAAGTGGTGCTTCACTATTATAGAAGCAATTGTTCATCATGCCAAACTTATTTTATAATCATTATCTTCCCTTTAAAGATTGTAAATAATTATCACTTGCACTAGAGGGGGTGCAAGTGTTACACCGATAGAATACTATATAAAATTAAACACAATAAGAAAGTGTAGTTCAAAATATATTCAAGCTTGTTTGCAAAATTTACAAAATGTTTATAACACATATTTGGTGATAGAAAATTGATGAAATATTTGTATTTATTTCATTTGTGGCTATTTTACAGTTGATAATTTCATTTGCTAGTATGAAATGAGTCGACACATAGTTTGTTTCCTTTTCATGTATTTTGTTCATACGTAGTTAAAGAAGTTAGTGGAAGCACATTATAATGCATACTTGGTTTTATGTAAATAGTATAAGTTGTATAAAAAAGTGAAAGTAAGTGTTGAAGAGGAATTGTAGGTGAGACAATACAAGATTGTTAGCATGTTAAAAGCAATTGTTGCAGAAGTATATGAATATAAATCAACCACCCGCACATGATGAAATTGTGAGTGAATATATGAATATGAAGTTGTATAATAAGATTGTAAGAAAAAAAAAACAAATAAAGTTTATGTTAGTTAATAAAAAACAACAATAGGCCACAGTTGTTGCAATCCTCCCATCTATATGCTCTTGATTCTTAAATTTTTTAATGCAAATGTTGTGATTGTGATAATTGTTAAACACCTTTCAACCATAACCTATAATGAGGAAAAAAATTGTATCTATATGAATGGAATATAGGATCTTGTTCTTTATCTTGTGTTGTAGGAGAGGAACTATTTATTGTGATTTTGGCCCCTAATTAGATTATACAAAGCTCTATTGAAATCTCAATAAACATACATATTTGTCACACATGCTACCTCTACAGGTATTAAATGGTGAGACTATATTACAACAACCGGGCCACAATTGATAGAAAAGACATATCATGGAAATACATGGGCTTATACTCTCAAAGAATTATTAACGAGGCTTCCAAATAAACTAGAAATTACACCTTTGTGTGCGATGGGTACGTCAGAGACATATTAGTTGATTTTGTGTTAACATGTTTATTATAATCTAGAGAAAGCTATTGTGATCCGTAAGCTACAAATCCTTTTTTTTAAATTGCAGAAAGGTAAGCAGTTATGAAGTTCTCCAAAACCGAGTAAGCATTAAAGATAAACCAGTATTTCCTTATTAATCTCCACACATATTATTCTTGGGCTTTTCATTCTCAAGCTATTTCGGTGGTTCAATTTTTGGTATCCTCGGTTGGAAATGAAATGTAAAAAATTAAGTACATAACTGAGAACAAAGTGAATAATTCATAATTCAATGTCAATTGTCAATTCAGAAATGTTGAAGATACATCAAAATGGTTTATATGACTATATCTACACATGAAATAAATACAGAGTTTTAATCATCATATTTGTCTTCATCAAGAGCATCAATCATATTGTGATTTGTCAGAAGCACAAGCAACACCACTACCACTTGTACGGTATGCAAGTCTTGTGTAGAAAACAACGTTTAAGTTGACAATAAGGAAGAGAAGAATTGAAGGGTCCCTATTTTTCTGAAAAAAGTAAGGTAGAAAATTTAAGGCAAAAAATTTAAAAGACTGATACAAAATTTTATGCTCAAATAGACATGGTTGGAAATGCCTTTCAAGTAGCCTTGCATTTGCTAATTTTCTATCAAGCATCAATGGAGATTTCTTCGTAAACTTTCCCAATTCCGAATACACAAAAATTCAAGAGTCTCTTAAGCTAGAAATATTGACATTGTGTACATATGTTGTTTCATTAACTGGTAGAACTAAATATTAATTTTGTAAATTCCTTTAGTGGATGTGGTGTTTGTTTGTAGTTGAAAGTAGGTTGGAATAATACCTTTAGACAAAAAATGTACTTTCATATAAAGGGAAGAAATAAACATGTTTAGCAATCGTACTTTTGTGTGCTTTATAGATGTAATAAAAACCAACTACATACGAAGCCATGAAAGCCAGTAAAGTGCGATATCTAAGCAAGCTTTTGAATCATTAAAAGTATGTTGTAAAAATTCTGCATATTAATGAATGTAGGAAGTGTAGTTCAAATTTTGAACAAATATAAACAAAAAAAAAAAGATTTCTCAATGACCACATAAACATAAATTATTGGGAACATTGTTAACCATGATCTCACAAAAATTATGGCCATTATTATTGAAAAGGCTTATTTGTTCATAATAATGCTAAAAAAAGAATTTTATGAAAATAAATCTTCTTTCAAAATCATGGGAATGCAAAGATGATAAATGGATGATGCTTCCTATAATAGAGGCACTCAATTGAGGTCAGTCGGGCATGCATTCAAAACAGCTAAGTAATTGTATTTAAAATTTTAAATATGTAGTAGAAGTCAAGAATATGATTTTAAATAAATATAAACTTGTATTTATATTAGTGATATTTCTTGTTTATCAGGACATACCCAGTAGCAACCAAAAAAACCAAGTGGTATCATGAACTCTCACCATTGATGCTCATACTACAAAATGCACATCAAGGTTTAAGAATATATCTTTTGCACCATTAGACAAATTCATGTATGCAATATTTAGAACTCAAGAATGATCAATCTCATAAATGTGAATTATCAAATTAATATTAGAAAAAATCACATACTAATGTCTATAAAAAAGAATAGAGAAACAAGGGTTGCTTTGGAACTACAGTCCCTAGAAAATGCAATCACTACAGCACAATAGGCAATTAGCGCCTAAAATAGTGCCAGATTTTAGTGTATTTGAGTCCATCAATTGGACACATCTCACGACACAAAAGTCAGCACTAAATGGCATGTTCATTTCGGCGCCATATTTTGCACCAGATTTTCCATCGAATTTAGCGCCCACTTTGGCAATAGATTTTGCGCCGAAAAAGAGGTGCTAGAAATAGCGCCTCCTTTAGCGCCGGGAATAGTTCCAGGAAATAACATCAAAAATAGTGCCCAATTTGGCTTACATTTTTTCTTCCATGTCTACTCCCACTTTTTCTTCTAGTTTTTCTCCCAAGTTTGCTTCTAGTTTTGCTTCTAGGTTTGCTTCCAGTTTTGCTTCCAGGTTTGCTTCCAGGTTTGCTTCCAAGTTTGCTTCTAGTTTTGCTTCCAGGTTTGCTTCCAGGTTTGCTTCTGGTTTTGCTTCCAAGTTTTCTTCCGGTTTTGCTTCCAGTTTTGCTTCCAATTTTGCTTCCATGTTTGCTTCCACGTTTTCTTCTAGTTTTGCTTTCAAGTTTTCTTCTAGTTTTGCTTCCGGTTTTTTTTTCAGGTTTGCTTTCGGTTGTGATTCCAAATTTTTTTCCAGTTTTGCTTCTAGTTTTTCTTTCAGTTTTTCTTCTAGG
>VDFB02094462.1:0-17309 GCA_007258455.2 Sequoia sempervirens
TCTAACATAATGTAGGTCGATAAAATCCAAGCATTAATTAGCAACCTTATGGAGTATGCCACTTTGAAGAAGCAGGAAGGAAACCCAATCATTGATGACAAGTTCCTCACAAAATAGCTACAACAAAGGAAATCAGTTAGAAGACAAAGTGCTACAGTGTTGCCACAAGAGGAAAAAATAGGGAAGAGGACAAAGATGCAATTTTAAATTGTAATATATTTGGGAGTAGGTGAAACCCTAGTTTGTAGTGAATCTTGGCCACACAATGCAAATCAATCTTGGCCATTCATTCTGCCTTTTGAACACTATAAATAGGGGGTCTCCTCTCATTTTCAAAAGGGAATTGAGTTGTTGTAAAGGCATACTGCAGAAATTTTAATATAAGTTCATTGGCTTTTGGTGAACTCTTGAGTTTCTTTGCATGTTACATGGTTCATCTCCCATAGTTAGTTGATCTAAATAGACTTACTTTGTTGTTCTTCATGGTTTTAGATTACTTTGAATAGATTAGTTAATGTTGTTGATGGTTGGTGTGAAATTTACATATGTTAATTCTTTCTTGTCATACTTTTTGTTATTTCTTTGCGATGGTAGATAGTGTAAGTTAGTCTAGGAATAAACTAAAGCTACTCCAAAATTCTATGTTTTATTCATGCATGTTTATGGTGAATGAATGGTTGAATATTTGTAGTCCTTAGAAGCTTACACAAGTTTCATGATACTGTGAGTCAATCTGGTTAATTGAGATTTTTTTTTGAGGAAGTTGTCCACAAAAGAAACCTCCATGATCATTGTTCATTGCTAGTTTCAAATCTAGGAACCTCTTCTCTTCCCTACCCCCTTTTCCTTTTTTTAAATAAGTAATCCATGCTAAGGTTCATTGCACATTATAAAGCCAAATCTTAACATAAAATAGGAGTTCATGATTATTGTTCGAACCTACAACAAATTGTACTCTAACTTCCCATCTTAGGAACTCCATTTTAAGATTCACCTCATCTCCAGCCAAACTCCATAAGCCACCCTGTGATTACCAGAAAAATCTCATCAAACATCAACTAAGAAATTCCATGCACATCATGACCTGACACCCGAGAGACCTTGGGGTAGCAATTGGTGATTTTCTTGCAAATTTCTACCTTTCAAGAGAGGTAGTGCACCTATTCACTACCTATGTTGAGAAAGTTTTAGGTAGTAAATATGGGGCTGCCTCAATTCCATATAATCTAATCACGGTACAGTCCCCAAATGCATACCAATGCCCCCAATTATGGCTTACCTTTCCTTTAGGGTTCATCTCTTTTGGCCTGAGGAATCTCTGTATCTCCGGGGATAGATTGTAATCACATCTATGGCCAAGTAACTTATATAGAGGCTTGAAAAAATATTCTTCAAAGTATAAATAGTGGGATCTCCGACATCTATTGTCCCATATGGATGTCCATATCTGCACTGTTCTATAATTCTCATCATTATCTAAATCCTTGATACTCAACTCTTCTCCCCATATTCCCATTACTTTCCCTTCACATAATATCATGTGCATAAGGAGTAAATAATTCTTGAATTTGATGGAATCACTATTGTTCCTAATGGCATCAAGAGAAGTATTAATGACCTCAGATTAATATTCTGCATAATCATAGGGCCTGGCATCTTGGATTTGGATATCTACAGCTAGATCCATGGGAGCTATAGTCATGTTGGTAAGGGCATCAATTCCTAGTACTTGGATAGCTAAATAGTAGGTGTACTGGTAATATTCTTCAAATGAATCCATAGGGAATGGGGGCCTTTCATCATTGGAAAATATTCTAGGTTGATTTCATGGACCTTTAGGTTTGTGCAGAGGTAACTTCCACCTCTGAGAGATTGTATCCATAATTCAGTATTCTTCTAGCAAATCCAATATCCTTAATTTTGTTTTCAGGGTTGTATCTAGTTGAAAAGCCATGCAAATGTAATCCAGTGTTATAACGATAAATTGTGATCCATCGTGAGAATAGATTTCCATTGTTTTATGATTGTAGTTTCTAGCCAATGCTTTAATCACCTCTACATTAACAAAGACACTAAGCATCACAAGTTTCACTAGATTCAAGTTCCATGGATTCAAGACTAGCCTATGACTACATTTCTTTCTGCAATGATATATAAGCAAGTCATAACCCCTATGCAGAGTCCACACATCTCCTAGAATTTGTGTCTATCTTCCAATGTTTCACATGATGGGTTTAATTGAGTTGTTCTTCTTGAATTTTTCCTAGACCCGAGGCAATGATCTATTAAGTCCTGGTTTAATGGGTTGGCCTCTATTTTTTTCCTTTTCACTTTTGGTTTCTCAGGGGTTTTATCCATTTTAAACCCTACTTGTATTATACTTCAAGAAATTTTTTAAAGAACATGTTTAGCTGAGCTAAGAGCACTTACTTGAATGAACACTATGATTCCTGAGATGCTTTTCGTCATCCAACTTTGTCTTCTTGATATTCAACCACAATTTGTAGTAATTATGATTTCTTAGGAGTTGTATTTATCAAAATTTGGCATGATTGAACCAGCTTTGGTTCATAAGTGGCACTCATGCCACCTTTCTAATCAACTTGCAACATTGATGGTAGTTATCTCTTCGGTAACCTCATCAGTCATGTCAATTGGGTGAAACATTATTTCACAATGTTGAAGAGACATTTGAGTTTCTCTCCTTGATCCTGCAAGGTCTCCTTGATGGCTACCCTTCACGTTCTTCCCCTTTTAAATTTTTTGACATATGAATGTCGATGAGACTAGTGAGCATCTCTCTTCAATAAGCTCATGTCTCATTGATAGTGTATGTTTGTAGGTGCACTAGAATGTTGATGAGACTTTCAATAATGTATACTCAATACTCCTTTGTCTCTTCAATATGTCATTGTTAGAATGTCGAAGAGACTTTTATCAATGTCTGTTTGATGCCTTCATGTCTCTCCAACATTTTGTTCTCACTTGCTCTTGTAGTGTTGAAGAGACTTCTTCATTTCTCCCTCCAACATATTAATGTCTCTTCGACATTGCCATTTTTCGATCCTATTCTTGCCAGTAATTTACCATTTATTTTATAATAATCTCTCAATGTCTGAGATATGTTTTTTTGTTTCTTGAATGTAAAATAATTCTATATTCTTAGAGTATCGTTGTCAATGTGTCTTGTTGATGAGACATGTTAATTTTTCTCTTCAATGCATCCAAGTCTCCTCGATATATTATTATTTGGGTTGTTTGGGAGACATTTGAGGATGTCTCCTTGAAGCATGAGAGTCTCCTTAATATCTTCATTGGCCTTCTTTTGACTTTGTTAGGGAGACATTGGCACAACTTTCTTTGATGTGGTACTATCTTGGTGACATACCTCGTGTTGCCGAGGAAGCACTCTAAAGGAGGGATTTATTTCAAAGTGATAATGAGAGAGCTTATTTTATGAGCTATGCACATGGGGTAATTTTATATTTAATATTCAAATATGGTAAAATAAAGGGAAATGGGTTTTTATAATGGAAATGGAATGCAGGAAATGTGTAGAAACCAAGGTGGAAATTTTAGGTCCAACACTCCCCATGGGGATCCCTCCTCTTACCATACAGGTAGGGCCAAGGTCCTGAAGGCAAGGTGGGAAGGTTGAATATTTGAATCTTAGCCTTAGGCCAAGCAGGTACCATCAAAATTCTTATGTGGAAACCAAGAGTAGTTACCCAAAGCTCCTCTTCAGGATGGGGGTAGAAGTGGGGCCCTGATGGTGGGAAATATTTTCCTTCCCCTTCTAAGATGATGGGGTAGCTTATGGTTGTGCTACTTGAGGAGTCACTTTTGGCTATCCTTTGCCCCCAATTTCATACTTCACATAGTTTTGATAAAGTAGGTCCATTCTAGGAGGGAACAAGCCAATCGAGGAAGGCCAAAAAATGATCCAATGAATAACTCCCATGGGATACCAATGGTTGATATCTAGTGTGATGCACAACATGCACAACACCTTCGTGAGAGAACTTCAAACATTTGTCAATAATTGAAGTGATTCCATTCATGGAAGCTAGCCATGGGATGCCCAACTTCACCCTGAACAGATCAAATTTTGAGATAACATCAAAGGTTGTATCCATAACGCTTGGTCCAACTAGGATGGAAAGAGTTATAGAGCCATATGGCTTAAGAGAGAGACCATCGTGCATACATATGGTAGACTATGTTTCCTCATATTCCTCCCTCTGCAATGAATTTAACCATAATGTTTCCTCTATAATAAAATTTACCCAACTTGTGGGGTCAAATAGGACTCCTATCACAATGTTTCCATTGAGGTGAGCAGGAATGTATAGAGGAGAGAGCTTATTATTTAGAGGCAAGTCTCATGAGGTGAAAGTCACATCTGGTGAACTAGTTGCAGACTGCGAGGGAGGAGTAATCAAAACCATATTAACATATGCAAATCATTGAGGAGAAGCATCAGAGGGCTCAATAATTAAGTTCACAGAATGGGACAGAAATGGGTGTGTAAATATACAACTCACTATTTCCCTTCACTACCGACTTATTTATGTTTTTCTTTTTTCCATCGAGCCAGATGGTACTGTCATCAATGCGGTCTTATATCTCATGATGTAGGTACATGCAACACTTAGTATCATTCCCATTGACATGATGGTATTGAAAAAAAACATTCCCATCATACCAATTAGGATAAGGTTCCTTTAAAGGTCGGGGATTTTCCAAAGTTTTGATCTTATCCTTTAACAACTTTTGTAGAATGGAAGTATAAGATTTAGCTAACTTTGTAAATTTTCTATTACACCCTCGAGTAGTCACGGATCATTTTCAAAGTAACCACATTCACAAATATCCCTTCCCTTCTTAAAATAGACATGATAGATTTTCCTTTGAAATGGGAGCATGAGGAAGATCCCCCAAATTGATGTGGGTGATCCCACACACCGGCTTACAATTCCTCGAGAGATCCCTGAAGCTGTAACCAAGCATTTTAGAAAATATAATGATTTAAGGCTTGAAAGGTTCCATTTAAAGGATTCCAATTGAAGATGTTTTGATCAAACCACCTTAGATCAAACCCCCTTGGATATAACCCCGTTAGTTTTAAACCATACCTATAACAAAGTGTCATTTACACCTATCAAAATGATGATAAAACCCACTTTTGATTTACCTTTGGGGATCAAGTAAATTCATTTAATTTTTTTTTGTAAGTATGTAGTCTTATTACAAGCTTCCTCAAAAAGTATAATTTTAAATAAATTAATTTTATTACTTATATTTATTTTTGATTCCTTTTGTGAATGTGCTCAAAATCAAGCTCTATGTTTTGGTACTACGTGGAAAATAGCAGCATTATAATTTTTTTTTGAAAAATATCAGCTGCAGTAATAGATATTGAAAGGTCCCTGATCCAACAAAAATAATTAAATTTCGCGGATAAAGCAAATTTTTTTATGCTGTATATGTTCTTATGTTTTGAATCTGTAATTGGTTTTAACTCAAAACTTGATTAAGGAAAAGATATTCACAAAACACTTGAAACTAAAATGAAAGTGCCAGATATCATAGTTACAAATCTAAATTCTTAAAAAAAAAATACCTATCCCTTCATGGAAAAAAGTTATACGTTATACAATGAGCGCCACTTTTTAAAAATGTTGTTTTATGAAAAAAACTAGTTTTTGAGGGAGATGGAAAAAGAAGTACAATCCGATTCCAAAAATTTTGAAAAAAATATATTTAGAATCTACAAAAAATGTCACAAATCACTAGTTTAATTATTCCCAAAATTCCTCACGGTTTAAATTATAGGTGCCTCGAAGTGAATATTTAGTTAGAAAAATTCATGCCCAATGTCTAGTTTGGCCAAAAATTGTAAACCAGTATTGTGGAATCACCCTGAACCACCTTTTGTTGATACTCTCCTAATGCGGCACACAAGTACACGAAGGAGGGTACTTAATTAAGTAAAACTTCTCTTGCTTAGGCTCACTGAAAGTTGCTTATGAATACCTTATGCAGATCTGAGTCGGGCAATGGGTATGAGATCTATGAAAAGAGCACTTGGTATCACCCTATGAAATTAATTATCTTCTCATTTTTTCCTTGCTTACATTGGATGAGATTTGAGAAGGTCATCTTCAGACCGATATTTTCCTAGAATTGGCAGAGAAACTGATTCACAAGCCAATCAAATAAGAATACCGAATTATCAGGAAAGGAACAATACCATTCGAGTGTTGTGTCCTTGAGAGATCGAGGAAAGAGTTTTTCCATTAAAGCATCATGATGAAAGAAATTTGTACACATGTCATTGAAGGTTGATACATGTGTCTATGGATTCCCTTTAGCACCATACTTTTTGAACTTAGGATTCTCCATTCCCTGAGGGAAAGGAGTATTCAATATTTCCATTGACAATGGACTATGTAAGAAGAAATGTTGGAAGATAGGTTCGGTGGAGGCTTGAGAAAGAATTGCTAACTAGTTTTGCATTTGACCCATGTTTTGAAGAAGAGCATTCAGAATAGGGTAAAAGGATGACAAAGGCCCAGTGGAGACTCTAGAACCACCACCACCAGAATCACCTCTGGAACCACCTTCGAAATCACCACCATGACCACCACCATTAGTAGGGCCTCCATTCGAGTTGCCTACATTACCAAAACCATCAACATGGCCTCCACCAAAGCCATCTCTTCGAGCACCACCTCTACTACCAAAGCCGCCACCACTCATTCCATTGAAGCCCCACTGCTAGAGGCAGTAGGAGGGATGAAGTTGAAACCAAGGGGTATTCTACTCGCCTTGAAAGTGTTAGGATTTTGAGAAGAAGAGGAAATAATAATCAAAGGGCCTATTTCAGCCATGCATACAAATGTGGTAGGCATTAGGATGCCTATTTGTCTCTCATAGGCATCAACCACCTTTCCTTGTCTAGTACCTGATCTATTCGTATACAGGGGGATATAGGCTTCAGTTATATTAGTATGGAAATGTAAGAACTCTATGCATATTCGAGCCTTTCCTAATATATATCTCACCTCGCTAGCAAGTCTAGCTACTTTCGCCATGTTTGGTGCTCTCTCCCAATGATTCACAAGGTCTAACAATCTATTATCCAATTCCAAAAGGTTTTCCACAGGGATATGCACAACATCATCCTCGTCCATAGATGAAGTCATAGGGGATACTGGAGGGGTAGGAGCATGAGTGGTCTCATCTATGAAACCCATCTCATCAGTAAAACTTGTAGGAAAACTAGTACTAAATTTAGTAGCCAAACCAATGGGAAAATTGGTGGTAAAACTAGAAGTCACCTTCACCTTTTCCACTGGTAGGTGTCGTACACTTCTTCTAAAAACGTAATCAAAAGTCATGGACATGGTTGTGATGCTCATACACCTTCACAACACTCAGGTCTACAATAGTCACCAGGTGTGAGAGAAAAAGTCTCAACACAAACAAATGGATATAAATTGTTCATATTAGATTCACTAAAAATGTAAGGTGGGGGGACCAACCTCACCAAGGCTCTAGGTCATAAAGAGCTGAGAGCGGAAGGCTGCCCAATCTTACCTCAAGCTAGGTGAGTGTTTAGGTCAAGGTTAGAGAATGAAGAACACACTCAAGTGCTTCTGTCACTCTACTGATCTAGACACTTGGATGAGACTAGAAGAGCCAGTTTTTGGAATCTAACCTACACCTTAGATAGCTCTCTGCCCGAGGATGACAGTGTGGTTCAAGGATGACAGTGTGATGCACTGACATCTCTCTGGTGCGTTGGCTTCTGTATGGCCAAAAAGTGAAAAGTATAGTGTCAAACTCAAAGAAACCTATTAACAGCCAAATAAATATGATTTAATGAACTAAATAGAAAGAGGGTATGTGCAGGATCATCATGGAAGAAATAGGCCCTTAAGTGGAAAAAAAAAAAAAAAATCGGGGATTCGAGCCTTGACCTAAAGATTTGAATAAAGGTTATCATATTATTTCAAAATATTGTGACAATGAACATGAAAGAAAATTAGATGTAGTTCTAAACTGCCAGGTTTTATTTTTTCAAATCTATTTGGGTGAAATTTTTGGAAATTTCAATCTTTGATAGTACTTGATTTCCAGAAAAAATAAAAGTAGGTGTAATAATAAAGCTGACCCTAACAAACAATAAAATGATAATATTTTATAAGGTTATATATATATAAGTAAGAGGACTCATGTCCTGATGTGGGTATATTTTTTGTGATTTTTCCAGTAAATAAATTAATTATGATTTTTTTAATTTGGCTTTGAAAGCGCAAAAACTCATATGTCGGAGGAGCCACCTTAACTTGGTCAAAGCTTCATGATTTTATTTTTAAAATCTTATAGTATCTTGAAGCATAGAATGTGACACATGTTTGAACTCAAAAATTTGTCTTGTTTGAAGAAGCTATAGTCATTTTTCAATCAACCTATCAATCAAGACTTTATTCGTCAAAGTGATGAATAATAATTATTTATTAAATTCAAAGTAAAGCATAATTTATATATTGGTGGAAAGTTGAGAATCTCCTTTAAAACTTTCGTTTCATCGAACAGGTACAAAAAAAAAGTCGTTAGCCACATACCCTACACATACCCATCATATCGCCACTTTTTGGCCCATCATGATCCTGCACATACCCATGATGAAGTGCAATAAATGACTAGAGGAATGATAAAGGAGATGAAGGAAACAAGGGTGATGAAACCCAAATTACTAAGAGTTTAGTTCGCTAGAAAGCTCCACATGTACACATACCTACACACAACCAAGAGGGGAAAATGATGGGGTTATATAGGGGTTTTCCTCAGTCAAACCCTTGCTTTGGTGTTTCCACCTCCATGGAAAGCCAAAAAATCCATGAGATAGAAAATGCAATAAAGGAAATATAAAGAAGAGTATTGAACACTATAAAAGATACAATGATACTCTATCAAACCATAAAAAAAAGAAGGATAGTGAAGCAATCCCACCTCCACCCAAAGGTACTCAAGGTTAGTGAAGGGAGACTACAAGACTACGAGCTTGACAAAGTTAACACTACTGCAACAGTGACAAAGGAGGTCTTGCAAGACTCCAAACTCGCAACTTGTATGGTAGCACAACATGTTCTAAGTGAAGTGGATAGAGAAACAAGCTACTATGTAAAGCTTAATGGATGCAAAAAGAGCTCAAGTGAATGACTATAATTATGAAGAAGATGGAGTGGATTGCTAAAGAGATGAATTGATAGTGAAAATTATGCATTTGAAGGGAGATTAGGAGGCAAAGATCCATTTTCAAGTCAGTTGGTCGACACAGAGGCATTATGCTTCATGCCCAATGGAGAACGTAACATCCTTATGGACTCTAGGGGTAGGAATTTTACAAGGACAACAGTGTGCTGCACAAATGTTCACACATTTTCACATTGTGTTTGCATCCCCAAAAATATTCCCCCACCAACACACAATATAAACGCCAAATGGATGGGAGGCAAGTGAGTGATGTGGAATTATCTAGTTGGGCTTTATTTTTCTAAAGTAGAGGATTCAAAAGGGGAATTTACATGAGGAGAGAAAAACATGAATGAAAAAGTGATGTTATGGCCTATGGAACATAGCGAGATGTCACCATGGTAATGTTGTCACACATGCAAGGGACAACACATGAGCACCAAAACATCACGAATCAAGCAAAGAAGAGAGAAAGATAAAAGAGTAAAAGAAAAAAAGTAACATCATGAACAAGGGAACACATGGGAAATCTAGTATTTTAGGGTTAGAACTACTCATAAATATATATATAAGTATAATAATATTATATTAATTAACTATCATCAACCCCCTACTATATCGGGCCATATGAAGAATGCACGAGAAGAAAAAACAAAAATAAAAAATTGGGTCAACATGGAAGGGAAGCCTAGGAGGTATTTAACTTCTGCATCATCCCCAGTGCTGAAAGGTAGTAGAGG
The DNA here is from genome assembly GCA_007258455.2 of Sequoia sempervirens. Taxonomy (NCBI): domain Eukaryota; kingdom Viridiplantae; phylum Streptophyta; class Pinopsida; order Cupressales; family Cupressaceae; genus Sequoia; species Sequoia sempervirens. The sequence continues at coordinate 10,005 of VDFB02094462.1, forward strand.
GAAAGAATAGGTAATACATAAATGTGGGGGTACCATGACATAAATACACTCTGTATCCAAGCATACAAAGGAGGGTGAAACCGCAAGGAGTCATCACAGGAACTGAGAGATACAAGCATGGGGAACACAAAAGAACACATACAGGTAAAGAAAGTTCCCTTTGCTCAACAAAGAGGTCATCGACCTCCCAATCTAGATCATTATACAGGGAAGGAAGATGAGCTTGCAAGGGTGGAATGTCAAGGGGGGGACCCTGCAAACCCCCACAAAGAGCCATGAAAGGAGACTCTTTGGGGTCTCCTTTGCTTGGTTCCTATGGGGCAAAGGTTAACGAATTTTTGAAGATTGTTGAAAGGGTTGGGACCTCATCCAAAGAATTTAACAAGCACTTCATAGGAGTTCCATGTGTTACCTCATCAGACAAGGGAGGTGGCACCTGAGATTCACTACTAGGCTCACTGAGTGACTTAGGAGTAATGAAAAAAATTGGGGATGTAGTAACTTCCTATGTCACAAGGATGGCACATGCTAATGCATAACCACCCTTTGAAGAGGGTGGATTCCTCCTTTGACCCCCATTGCTAGTGGGGCCATCCTCCATCTTCCGCTTTATCAGAGGATGCAAGATCCCCACAAATGAGACAAAAGGCATGAAGGAAGAGGAAAAGATCACATCAGACACCACTGAAGTGTTCATAATGTCCATGAGCTTTGAGAATTATGGGATGTTTGGGAAGGACATAAAAAGAGGCAATTCAATCAAAGGAGCAATAAATACCTACACATTTTTAGGGTTAGGTTTGTTTATGCTCACAACAGGAGTAGGAAGTAGCATTGAGGTTGACTGAATTGAAGCAGAGGGGATGGGAGAGGAGGACACAATAGTAGGCCTTGAAAAAAGTGACCTGTTCAGTGGCCAAAAGCTTTCACCAATTCTTGCAATCACACACAACATGGTTCTTGTGGCTCTATGAGCTAGAGGCTAGAGGCTGAGATGGAGTAGAAGGCTCTTTCTCAGCCATTAGAGTGTTAATCATGACTATTTTTAGTGGAGAGAGAGACTATTAGAAACCAAGATCGGACATGCAAACCAAAAAACCTTCCACAGAAGAGAAAATCAGAAAAAGTAAAGCTATTGCAAAAAGATGTGCAAAATATTATTATTCAGGAATTCATAATTGCATAAGATGATTTGATTTATAAAAGCAAAGTATGCATAACCCTAATCTTATCTTGAGCAACAAGATAGCTCAACTAGATAAGGATGAGAATAATTAACCTAGGAATTAAAATATACCTAAGTAAAGTTATGCAAGTGGAATTAAATAAATATTAATTACACTAACACCCCCCATAAGTGCAACTTAGGGAGACTAAAAAAGTATGCACCTAAAACTAAGATGAATGCAAGAAAGCATGAATGGGTCCCGGAAACAAGGCCTGATTAAGTACCCATGTACAAATGAAATAATTAGGTAGAGAAGGAAAACCCGATGGGACAAAACCCCCCTACAATGAGATGACTGCTGCAAAGAAGCATTGGAAGAACATTGTGGAGTAACACTGGAACCACAATCCGACAAGCAAGGAAAGATACTTCTGTCGACAGGAAACCAAATCAAAATCATAATAATGTGATAGTAGACCCGATGCCATGGAACACTGGAAAACTCACAAACTAGAACAACCATGGAATCTATGAAGCAATAGTATATGAAATGATGACAAAATCTAGAAACCATGTATCTCGATGACGATGCCAAACTGAGACTAAAAATCTTCCATGGGAACAAGTACAATAAAGACTCTAGAACATTAACCATAAAAACATGGCCCTCAAACTGAGAAGGATCTGAACCAATGTGGATCAAGAAACATAAACTCCCAATCTAAAGTGTGAACCAATGTGAATCTGATATGTTTCAAGCTAGAGTAAAAATGTGGGCAAAAGAAACTAAGAAACCAGATATAACCCATGCGAGTTATCATCAAAACAAGATGGAGATCAAGAGTTGCGCTCCATTGAGTTATTTACATAAGAAACCCTGCGTGGAACTTTATCTTTCGGTTCATTTTTATTAGAATAACTTAATGATTTTAAAGGAGAAAATTGCTAAATAATAAAATAAAAAAGATGTGAATTACTAAAATGGAGATTACAAATCAATTAGGGTTCACCCTCAAGCTAGCAAAGCATCAAGTAATCTCAAAACCCATTGAGACAAATCTGGAATAATGATCAACTTAGGACGGTCACGAGAAAAGGTGCGTGGACGGCAAGTGGAGAACATAATGCGCAGCATAAAGAATGGAGATTGTATGGCAAAAGTTAGCGACAAAGGCTATAAATGAATACGACAAACAGCAATAAATTGCAGCTAAAAAGAAAAATACTAAAAATAAATTACACCATAGGAAAGTACCGGAACCATCTTTGCGGTATCGACCCTAAAGATTTTGATGTATGCAAGTAAAATACCAAAAAGAAAAAATAGCTCCTTGAAGGAAAACTAGGGTTAGGAGGGGGCAAAGAGGGCCGGTCGTACAATGACATCATCATGATGTCATTTGTTCATGAGCTTAAATTTGACAGCCTGGAGGCCATCGGGGCAAAAAAATGCCCCCTTACCGAAGAAATTTCATGACCACTTGTATATTCTTTGCCTGGTCGGAATATGCTAAGGGTGGCCGAGGCTGAATGCGAAGCTCCTAGTCATACATATGACCTTCAACAAGTGCTAGGAGGCTGTTAGGGGCTGGTCGTGGCCCTCGGTCACCAATGTGACTATAGCCCTTTATAGCAGGACTGCGAGGGCTGGAAAGCAAACTGACGGCAGATTGGGGGCACCGCTCGGTGGTTGCCTTTGTTCTGTGCGAGCAGTACATAAAATTTGTAAAAAAATTCAACTTTCTAATTTTGTTTTGAAATTTCTCACCTCGAACTACGTGCTGGGAGGCCGTACGGCCTCCTTGGAATTTTTTTTTTGCCTCCTAGATCAACTACACCAAAACCGATGAAACGACAGGCATTCTTAGGGTTTTGGCCATTGTGAACGCAATGGTGAGCTCTGTTTGTGCCCAAAGTGCCCCGAAAAATCAGCTACCTCCAGAGCTTGCAAAAAATCACCAAGCTTGAAACCCTCATGGATCTAGAAAAAAATGACCAAAATCTACAAAATAAAAGCCAATCCTGACTTTTTCCAGCGCTCTAAATCCAATGGTGAAGCCCAATCTGATCCAAGACACTGCATAGATGAACTTAAGGCATTATACCCTCGAGGAATCCCGAACGAACTCTGCAATGATTTTCTCAAAAAAATTGAGAAGGGGATGCAAATCAAGGCTCTGATATCATGTTAGAAACCAAGATCAGACATGCAAACCAAAAAACCTTCCACAGAAGAGAAAATTAGAAAAAGCAAAGCTATTGCAAATAGATGTGCAAAATATTATTATTTAGGAATTCATAATTACATAAGATGATTTGTTTTATAAAAGAAAAGTATGCATAACCCTAATCTTATCTTGAGCAACAAGATAACTCAACAAGATAAGGATGAGAATAATTAACGTAGGAATTAAAATATACCTAAGTAAAGTTATGCAAGTGTAATTAAATAAATATTAATTACACTAACACCCCCCCATAGGTGCAACTTAGGGAGACTAACAAAGCATGCACCTAAAACTAAGATGAATTCAAGAAAGCATGAATGGGTCCCAGAAACAAGGCCTAATCAGGTACCCATGTATAAATGCAATAATGAGGTAGAGAAGGAAAACCCAATGGGACAAAACCCCCCTACAATGAGATGACTGTTGCAAAGAAGCATTGGAAGAACACTATGGAGTAACACTGGAACCACAATCCGACAAGCAAGGAAAGATACTTATGTTTACAAGAAACCAAAGAGGAATCATAATAATGTGACAACAAACCCGATGCCATAGAACACTGGAAAACTCACAAACTAGAACAACCCTGGAATCTATGAAGCAATAGTAGATGAAATGATGAAAAAATCTAGAAACCATGTATCTCAATGCCGATGCCAAATGGATCATTGTGATGCAGAGAATTTTAGGTTGTTTAGAAAGGAATTGATCATTGCATCAAATTTCTCCTTTGATTATTTTGTTCTATTGGAAAAGGAAGCATATGACATATTTGGTATAATGATCAGTAATATGAGAATGAAAGTAGCTTCTACTACAAAGTTTGATCCAAAAGGACACATCAACAGGGTAAAGATAAAAAGGGGAATCTCGAGATATGGACCTCGTACTTTCTTTTTCAAGAAAGATGTGATAAGGAATTTGTCAACAAGTGTTGCTATCTAGGATAGAGAAAAGATTTGGATGAAATTTTTTGAGGTTGAGCATAGGGATTCTACTCATAATTCTTTTTATGAAAGCCCTTATAAGCACCTCACTAAAAAATTTAAAAGGATGGAATTGGTCCTTAGTGATTTTAGTGATGGTACTTTTCTGGAGAAGGTGCAACAAGTAGAGCAACTAGCTCAAAAGGATTTACAAGAGCATTTATTGAAAATTGGTGGTCAACCAAAGGAGCCCACAACATTAGAAGAGTAGCAGCCAATGGATATTGAAGATACTCCTGTTATGGAGCTGCATCCTACAAATGTTGATGAAACACATGGTGCTAAGGGAAATGTACAACAACCATCTGCTGAATCAATGCCTCTTGAGCAAGGAGGAGAGCGTGATTTTTCTCACCTTGATGTTGGAGATGTAATGGAACCATTTGTTCTGGAAGATAGGCTAGTACCTTGGGAATATGATGAAAGCCAGGACAATGATGTGAGGGTTTTATCCCATATTAAATTTATAGAGGATGATTCCTTTGTGACATCCAAAGAATTTAGAGAGTACATTGTTGAGTTGAAAGCTCAAGAAATACATGATAGGATACAAAAGGATGAGGAAGGAGTGGATTTTTCACAACAAGAAGTTAGGAAGAAGATTGAAGAAGAGATTATTCAAGAAATTGAGAAAATGAATCCTATGGAAGCTAGGAGATTGGTCAAAGAAAGTGGGGTACTAGTAATGCCAGGATGGAACCTAGATCTTCATGTTGGTTCTCAGTTGTGATCATATGGTTTGTCCTTGATGACAAAATCCCTTTCAGTTGATTCTACTTGTTGACAATTTCAGATTGGTTTCTCATGCTTTATCATGGTACAATTTTGTCTATATGGTTTACTTGTCTTGGCATTTAGTGGACAACTTACATTCAGAATTTTAATATCTTATGGTACTGATCAGTTTGAGCTTCATGCAGTCTCTGGTTATCTTATTTGTACTTTGTTTCGGTGACAGAAAAAGAACATTTCAGCGTGAAAATGGTAGGGTCTCCCTGATCCATTTTTTTGATAAACATCTGTGTTGCCTTTCGGCAAGACATTTCTGATGTCATGACGATTTGATTTTACATATAGGCAACTTTCGATGTGACATTCACGTGGTTTTGGTGACAGAGGAAAGGTCTATCAGCATAAGTATTTCTCACTGCTGAGAGGTCTTATCGAATGAGTCGGGTCTCACCGACTAATACATAAGGAGGTTCATCGACATAAGAAATCCCTATTGGCATGTTGTTTCATTGAGCGCTTTGTGTCTTGGCGACCGAAACAAGAAATAACATATTGACAAGAGTTGCGGCATCAATATAATGTCTTAGCGAACTCATCATGTCTCCCCCACCAGCAACAAAGGGTGCTCATCGGCAAGAGGTTTTTCTTCATTGTAACGTCTTGGCGAACTTACTTTGTCTCATCGACCGAAGGAAAATGAACATATCGGCAGGAGTGTTGTATTCGGTATGTGGTCTCACAAAAGACATATTGTCTCACCGACTATGCACCGAAATGTCTTATCAGCAAAGGTTGTGGCTTCGATGAAATGTCATAGCGATTTTTTGGTGTCTTACCGACTTGTGCACAAAGGTTATATCGGTATGAGTTAATGATATTCAGAGTAATGTCTCAACGACTTTGTTGGGTCTTACCAACTAAGTCTTATGTGGGGCTTTCGACAAGAGGTTGGTATTGTCTCAGCAACTAAGAGTGGATAAAGATTTTTGGTATGACATAGTGTGCTCTCCGAGAGGTCTCCTCGACATTGATATGTCTCAGCAATGCATAAAACCAAAGGAACATTTTGGTATGAATCATGTGCTCGAAGAAAGGTCTTGGCAAGTTTATTTCTTATACCAACTGACAACATAAAGGCATACATCTTGGTAAGAGTTAGGGTTTTCGGCGTGAGGTCTCGGCGAGTGACCTCCGGTCTCGCCGATAGAACACAAAAGGACTTTGTCGGCATAGGATCAGTCTTGTCTCAGTGACACACAAGATGGTTGGTGACTTTCGGTATGACTCAAGCATTCTACGAGAGGTCTCCCCGATGATGGTATGCTATAGTGACCCTCATAAGATAGAAGGATGCATCGGCAAGAGAACCATTATGTTACAGTGACTTACAAGGGATAAAGTCTTTCGGTGAAACTTAATGAAATCTACGAAATGTCTTCCCGATAGTAAAATTTCATAGCGACACATAAGAGATAAAAGGGCTTTCGGTGAAACACAGTGTGATCTGCATAGGGTCTTTCCGATATCAAAAGGTTATAGCGACAGTGAATGAAATGAAAAGGGCATCTCGGTGAGAAACTTGCTTATGTCTCATCGATTAGAAAGAACATAACAGATGAGCTCTCGGCATGACATAATGTATTCATTATGTCTTCTCCCCGACTCTGATGGGTTATGGTGAAAGCGATAAATAAGGGGAATGACTGGCGATTTAATTTCCTTTGACAGGACTATCTAGATGTCTCAGTGAATGGTTAACAAAGACTCATACACTGTGGCCGGCATGGGTTTTTCTAAGCATAGTTGCATGCTGACATCTTTGGTTGGCATCGAATCTCAGAATTGTTACATGGCAGAATATTCATTGAGTTTCCTTTTTGAGCAGTTGTGTTTTTGAAATAATGGATGATTTGCAACTCTCTGGATAAGTATTACTCTTGATTTTTACCATCATCTACAGACTGTCATTATTCAACTTCATATTCTAAAATTAGCAAGAGAGTTTCAGAATCTTGTGAAAAACTCTTTTTGAAGATTTCTTCATAACAGACATACTTGAAATGTATATAAAAACTAGTGTTTGAATACTGAAAACGTGAGGGAACTGGATGTAATTCTGGAATATTGTTCCAAGGGTATTAGAAGCAGAGAGTTATGAGCTTAACCGAAAACAAAGAGATCCTCTGAGATA